>WWET01002560.1:120668-136762 GCA_011038615.1 Limnodynastes dumerilii
CCAAAAAAGTCCCTTCGTACGTATGTCACTAAGTGCGATTCATAAATCCGTGCCTAGCGGATTTCTGTGCCTAAATCCTATGTAAATTGCGTGGGAAAAGTTACTACGCATGCGCAGTTACTCCGATCCTAAAAACAAGTTATTCTTAAAAAAAGATATTGGGCCTGATTCAGAGATCCGATATTAACGATAGTTAGGTGCGTATATTTAGGGTCAGATCGATTTTGCATCAACTGCACATGCGTAGTAATAATGCAACGCCATCTACGCTGAAGATAGGGTCGGAAATGCCCTAAGGTCGGACTTGTGAATCGGTCGGGAACAATTGCGATACTAAGTCCAGCGGAAATCTACGAACCGAAGGATTTGCATCGAAATGGGCGGGGAAAGGCATTTAGATGAGGCAAAGTGGGTGCTCTTACAGACTTAGGACCCTAAATATACGCAACTAATACACATAAGGTCGGAAGTGAGTGTGGCCAGATAGGGCAAGTCAATGCAGGTCTAATTTTAGGTCCGGCCGCTGTTTGCAAGGGGAGTGGGATGTAACCTGCCCCGACCTGCCACTTAGATGCGTATATTTGCGATCCCATCGCCGACGGATCTCTGAATCAGGCCCATTATTGCTAGGCATACATTTGCACCTGGTTTGTGCTCAAACTATGGATCAACCCAGTTCAGTGTGAAAAATTTCTGCTCATTCTATTGATCATTTTATTTTAAATGTGTACATTTTCAATCTAAATCAAAGCCATAGAGTCTTACTCAAAGTTAAAAGGCCCAGCAGGTCAAAAATGAGCAATTTTGCACTTAGACTAAACTATATTAAACTTTATGAGCAATGAAATGTAAAATGGGCAGCCATATTTAATTGAGTTGAGATGTTTTTCTTTCAGGCTACCTTTTAAATTGCAAAGTTAAAAGAAAACTTGTCAGTATTGGTAGTTGTAACAGAATGATCCTACCTTTGGCCACCAGTTGTAACATGATGCTGTATTCAACTACCTGAGACCAGCATTGTTACTATGCATGGGTCTGTTGATCTCCCAACCCTTGTCCTGTTAGGTTGCACTAGTTGCCACAGGGCAAGTTTTCTGGATTTCCTATAATATAACTCCTACACTTTGGATATAGGGGTTCCATCTTACACCAAGTAACAGACTGTTCCTGGCTTTTTCCACTGCATTGTAGAAGATTATCGCTGCCACCACCAGGCTTCTTTGCTAGCACCTGGAATCACTTGACTGGGTATTGACTGATAAGGCTGCTGGATGATGTCCCCTAGAACTGCTCGCCAGGGCCGTAACTCGGGGTGTGTAATAGGGGTTGGTCGATCGGGGCACCAGTAAGTTCATTTATAAGGTTAAACTGGTTACTAATTGAAGGTTAGGGGAACCATTTTTCTAGCTATGTTTCTGCTGCTTGCTATGGACCATTGCTGTGGGTAGCTGGTAGAACATAGTTCACAGGATGCTGTTCAACTCATTCAGCTGGGGAAAGGATCAAAGTTTAGCTCTTATCTGTTAATCACAGAATACAACAGGTACAATTCTTGAAAGCAGGAAAATTATTTATTGTTCTTGCAGCCCTTAGAAGAACTGATAAACACTAGTCAAAGGTACGTTAACGTTACAATGCACTGAAACACTCCAATAAGCTTGGAGAGTCTCAATTCATACAGTAAAGGATCATAAAGCAACCAAACACAATTGATTCAGTTTTCAAATTTATGATAATAGAATTAGAGATCATATGTTGTACAATTAGATAATTAACATAGTACTGTAAACACCTAAACCTACAACAGCTTAAGTAACATATCACATAGCGGTTATCCCTCTAACTATTGACAATTCTATAATCATTAACCTGTAACAATATTATAGAAGTATATCATAACATTGGCATACTGTAGATAGATAATATGTAAACACCAGTCATGATACAACGTTAAAACACATGTAGATTATCCACAATGCCTACACCAGGTATTAACCTTTTTTGGCACTGGCCCCCTTTAAATAATATGGCTGCCGGGAAAGAGAAGGAGCCAGTCACAGTAGTACACCAGTAAGAATAAGCAACACAATTATTGGATGCATTTGTTTTCATTTATTATCAATAATAACTTAATAAGACGTCGAGTTGTATCTTTTTTATTTTTGTTCCTAACTCCTCATATTGGATCAGTCCCTTAATGTCCTGAATATAATTAAGACTTATTTATTTCATGGTTTTGGCCCTTTTTAAAACAATGACATTTAAATTAAAACAATTTGCGCTTCCATTGTTGAACAATGAAAGTGTTGAATGGTAAAACTATAGCCTATAGCTGTGATTACCAACACAACTAAAATGACTAAATGAATATAATAATCACAGTTTGTTAAAGACAAAAATGAATCAGTGTTAGAACTGATGGTGTACAATGGATCTGTTTCAGAGCTGTGCTTCCACCTATTGTTTGGGGAATACTGCTCTGCACATGTGTAGAATGGGAGCGAGTACAGATAGATGGATACAGATTTACCCATCTGCCTGTGATCACTTCTGTGTGCTCTGCACTAGTGGGATGCAATGTGCCATTATATTACAGTAAGTTAGAAATTGGGTGGTTTAGTGCTGCACCTGAATAGGAGCGTGTTGGCGCTTATTTTACTCAGACATTATATATAAGTATTCGTATACTCATCAGTTTGCATGTTTCAAATGGATGCACCATTTCAGTACGTCCAGAGCCATTTCTAAACTTAGCAGAGCCTAAGATGGAAAAAAAATTCTCACTCAACCCTAAAAAAAAAGAGAAAATATTTTGGCCAGCCATTTACTTCCATCCCCTTGTCTGTGTCTAGACATCCTCTTCTACCCCTTTCTATGTGTGTCCAGCTTCCATTTCTTTCACTTCCATGTGTTCACCCTCAATTTCTGTCCTTCTGTGTGTACAGCCTCCATTTGTGTCCCTTCTGTGTGTCCAGCCTCCATTTGTGCCCCTTCTGTGTGTCCAGCCTCCATTTGTGCCCCTTTTGTTTGACCAGCCTCCATTTGTGACCCTTCTGTTTGTTCAGCCTCCATTTGTGCCTCTTTAGTGCATTATTCAATGATACAGTCTTGGTACTACAGTGTAGTACAGTGCAGTACTATGTGACTGATCTGTTATGTGATGCGGCCAGTGTCTGTGTAAACCACAGTCTATGTGACTGTGGTTTGGGGGAGTGCAGAGTGACCTAAAGGGGGGCTGCCATGCTGGGACAACCCTTTAAGTCACCTTGGGGTGGGCACTGTTCGATTGCACGGTTCGTCTGCCCCTAGAAACGACCCAGAGTACGTCCAAAGTTTCAAACTCTGGATAGAAAGCATGTAGTTTTAGCAGAGCATTTTTGCAATCACTGCTTAAAAATCAAGTTCATTGTTCATAATGTGCATCAGCTAAACCCATTGGATTATAGTTATAACAATACAAAAGACATGTAGCATCAAATAGATCATAGCTGTGTCACAGTAACTCATCAGTTTGCATGTTTCAAATGGATGCACCATTTCAGTACGTCCAGAGCCGTTTCTAAACTTAGCAGAGCCTAAGATGGAAAAAACATTCTCACTCAACCCTAAAAAAAGAGAAAAATTTCGGCCAGCCATTTACTTCCATCCCCTTGTCTGTGTCCAGACATCCTCTTCTACCCCCTTCTATGTGTGTCCAGCTTCCATTTCTGTCACTTCCGTGTGTTCACCCTCAATTTCTGTCCTTCTGTGTGTACAGCCTTCATTTGTGCCCCTTCTGTGTGTCCAGCCTCCATTTGTGACCCTTCTGTGTGTCCAGTCTCCATTTGTGCACCTTCTGGGTGTCCAGCCTCCATTTGTGCCCCTTTTGTTTGTCCAGCATCCATTTGTGACCCTTCTGTGTGTGTCCAGCCTCCATTTGTGCCCCTTCTGTGTGTCCAGCCTCCATTTGTGCCGCTTTTGTTTGACCAGCCTCCATTTGTGACCCTTCTGTTTGTTCAGCCTCCATTTGTGCCTCTTTAGTGCATTATTCAATGATACAGTCTTGGTACTACAGTGTAGTACAGTGCAGTACTATGTGACTGATGCTGACTGCATCTGTTATGTGATGCGGCCAGTATCTGTGTAAGCCACAGTCTATGTGACTGTGGTTTGGGGGAGTGCAGAGTGACCTAAAGGGGCGCTGCCATGTTGGGACAACCCTTTAAGTCACCTTGGGGTGGGCACTGTTCGATTGCACGGTTTGTCTGCCCCTAGAAACGACCCAGAGTACGTCCAAAGTTTCAAACTCTGGATAGAAAGCATGTAGTTTTAGCAGAGCATTTTTGCAATCACTGCTTAAAAATCAAGTTCATTGTTCATAATGTGCATCAGCTAAACCCATTGGATTATAGTTATAACAATACAAAAGACATGTAGCATCAAATAGATCATAGCTGTGTCACAGTAACTGATTGACGTGTCATGTAAATTACACATTGCAAACCTGATCCAGAGTTTTTGCGCAGCAGAAGCATGTGCAATCTACTTCACCCTATCCAGACTTCTGCCAGTAGCAACTATGCTTATGTACAGTAGCACTGAAACTGAGCAGACCTCTGAAACAAGAAAACTAATCTATTGGCAAACAGACTGAGGAAAATGTGCAGCAGTGGTCTGCTATTAGTCATTAGAGTATGCAGTGAGCATTTTTTAATTAGACAGTTAGGCATGCAGGGCTATGTAGTATTAATGGACCGGATCCTTACACCCACATGACAGCTAAATTCTGCACATGTGCATTCCAGATGTTCCATAACAAATCTACAGATGTACAGTGCGTAGTTCTGTACATCTGGGGAACCCTCCGACTGGCTGGTGCATCCCATACGTCTGTCTAAACTCCATAACATCCCCAGGGGGGAGCATTTAAATAGTACATTAGGGGAGGGTTTTAGGTCATCTAAAGTCTTCTCTTCCGTGTGGACTGGCTGATCTCTGTGCGTGCGATAAACGCATCTAGGTCAGGATCCAGTCTAAAATCTAAGGATTCTTTTAAAACCTCCATCATCAGGCATTTAGAACAGCCCTGAGCTGATGCAGCATTTTTTGACATTGAAATTCAAATTTACACATTTTAATTTTAATATAGTGGAACGCCCTTTTCCTTTAGTGCAGAGCACAGGAATGCAAGCACAGGTGGATCAGCCAATGTGCATACAATGGTCCTGATTCACAATTACGGACGGAAGTGACACGCAAGTCATTTGCGTAAGTTGACTTTATATGTAACATATGTTACGTGTTGGAAAGGCCTCCGTATGGAATTTGTTCCGTATGGAATCAATTCCGTAAAAGGGTCCGGCATTTTCCATTTCCGTGCTTACCTTCAGATTTGTGTACATGCGTAAGTCATACGTAAATCTGAATCAGGTCCATTGTTTTGTATTCATTTCTGTTCACAGTCCTAACAATCATTTAAACTTAAAAAATTAGACGTAAAAAAAAGGACACGTTTTGAACGCTCCAAACTGATTTGGACATTTTTCATAAAAGCAATTAACAAAAGAACACATGATGGAAACAGTCATGGCCACTATATGTTTTTATTAATAACAAAATGTTCCTGCTCACACGTTTCCATAAGGCATTAGCAATGAGTTGTTTGTGCCTCTTATCTACAGAGGTCTCATCTAAAACACCTAGTACAAACAAAGGATAGCCTTCAACTCTCATGTATAGTACAGGTAATGTTCAGGCTTTTGAGCATGACTTTCAAAAAAAAAAAAAATCAATCAACTGCATTTGCAGAATGCACAAATTTTACCTGTATAAAGTTAGCAAACAACAATTACACAACACATTAGGGGACCAATCCAGAGGTGGGTGTACACCAGCTCATGCAGCGTATATTTGTGTGATTTGGCTACATGCATGTTTGAAAACAATGCACACACAATCACACTCCATGCAGACCTAAATGCAAATCAAGCTGAACCCACTTGTGTTCTAAGAGTTGTTATGAGAGGGCAGGGCAGGAGGCATGTAGTCAGTGTCCATTAAGGGGTGCCCAAGCAAGTGCCCCTGATCCAGAGCCAAACCCTGATGGGAAGAAGCCCTGTTTACATCACAACATTTGCATCAGTCACAGGTCATGTCTAAAGCATGGAACACACTGAGAAGTAACAGTAATAATCCAACATCATTATTGTTATAGCAAGCAACTATGTACCCGATATTGCAGAGTACACACTCAAATGACCCCCTTCTGGATAGTTCTTCATTTCTTCCCATCATGCACTGCTGCAGCTAGAAAAAGTTAAAATATTTATGTGAAACACTAATGTGAAATAAAAGGTGATAAATACAATTTACATAATCTAAATATCAAATCAGTGGTGAGAACAATTCAATAAACCTCCAATTAAGCTCTAATAAAATAAATAAATATGTGGCGGCAGCCTATTTTATAGCTACTATCCTGTGAAAGACATCTTGCGCCATTAATCTGAAATATTAGCAGCTCCTAAAAATTCCATAAAATTATCACAGACTGTTTCAAACGATTCTGGAGCATCGTTGGATAGTATACACTGGTAAGATGTCATCTTAAAATGTTGTTTATTGTGTGATTTGCATGATTATTGGCAGAAAAAGCCCCAGTGTTTACCCAGCTAAAGTCCAGAAAGCAGAAAAGGCACAACGCATTTCACAACTTGCCATTAGAATTTAATTTCAAGCACAATACAAATGTTATGAAATCACTACTATTGTGCAGTGTTTTGTTTTGTTTTGTTAGCTAAATTTATAACCATTGTGACCTTTAATGGAAAGCAACCCACTCAGAATGTCCATGCTCATACAGCACACACAAACTGATTTCTGTGTGGCACTGGGTCAGCCCTCAACAGTCAACATAACTTAAGTAATGTCAACAAAGAAAGCCTTAAGGCTGGGAAATCAAAGCAAAGCTATGGGGCTGATCCAGAGTTTGAGGGCAAAACAGGGGCAATTGTACAGCTCGGCTAAACCATTTTGCAAAGTAAGGGATGCAAAGTAATTTTAAGTCTTTTCATATAGGAATAATACTTTACTTTTGCACATAGAGATCAAACATTGCCTAGCTTTATGTTTAATCTATAAATTAGAGTTAAGCTAAGAAAGTTCACATCTCAATTTTAATTCTGCTTTCACAATTCAAATTTGCCTCTCCTTGGAGTTCAACATGGTACCTGAAAAGGTGTAAGTGCAGCTCTGAATCAGCCCCTTTGCCTTTACAATCAAAGCAGAATGTATACATGCAGTTTGTTGACATGCTCCTTATTAAACCCCCTTGTTGCATTTTACAAAAAAATTTTCAATATGAAGACTATGCAAAATTACCAGCTTACATGCTATTTAGGCATATGTTTAAAGGAAAAATACTAAAAATATAATACATTTCACTGCTGCTCTGAGTCTTTACACACACTCCAAGGTCCAGATTTACGAAGCTGCGGATTTGGAAAAGTGGAGATGTTGCCTATAGCAACCAATCAGATTCTATTGGTTGCTATGGGCAACGTCTCCACTTTTCCAAACCCGCAGCTTAGTAAATCTGGCCCCAAGTGTAGTTCTTCTGTAATACCAGTTATGGGTCAATGCATAAATCTCCACGATTTAGTAAATTTAGTCCAGGACTGCATTACTGTTGTAATTCTATGAAAAAGGTGGACTTTTCAGAGATGTATGTATAGTGATTTTTAGCACTGAGCATATGCAATGAAGAAGCTCAAAAAAAGTGTGCACAAAGGACCTGGTGGCTTTTCCTGAGTATAAAATCAGTAAAACACATACAAGTTTAGGCCTGTTCAGCTTTTGCTTGTTGCATACAAATACTGAATACATTTAATTGTATACTGTAGTTGAGCTATTTCTATTTGCAAAGCTTAAATTTGCTTCCCCTGTAGTTCAGCATGGCTTTGGAATTTTTATGTGGCCGCCTGTTTTTGCTGTTGCTTTCAAAGGGGCAAAACAGTTGATTGGGCAAACCATGTTGTAAATGAAAGGGATGCAAACAAACTTTAATGCTTTGGTTATGCACATAGGAGCTGATCCAGAGTTGTGGAGGCATTACACTTCCTAGAAACACGCAACTCTGGATAAGAATTAGTGAAGTGTCCCATCAGAGCCATATTGGCAAGTGCATTGTAACATTTAAAACCCCATTTAAATGGATTGTGGATTATGTACATTAATGTTAAAGCAAAGTAGCAGTATTCCTCTGCTATGCTGACATAACAAAATAAATATAAAAATGTAAAAAAAAAAATTAAAAGAAAAAATATGTTCATCTTTATTTATTAAACCAATTTGTATTTATTATTTTTTTCGCATTGAAAATGACCTACCTCTTCCCTTTACACCAGTTTTGCCCTAATTCCCTAACTCTGGACATGATTCACGCTTAAAAAGCTCTGGCTTCTTAAGTGCGGAATCTCCCAAAATGACCTACTATGCATGCGTATTAGGGCATTTACACAATCTACATATAACCTACTAAACTTAATAGTAGTAGTTTAGTAAGAAGGAGGTGTGCTAATGCCGCCTTAGGGAGTTTTTAGTTAGAAGTGGGAGGCATTTAGATTAGCCGGGTAGGGCAGGGGGGAGGCGGGAAGAGGCAGTGTCCATATGTAGTTTCCTTCTTGAGAAGGAACTACACACGGTAAGATAACGTAGCCCTATGGCACTCTTAAATGTCATAATGTATCTAAAATTGGGAGTGCAAGTTAGGGGCAGGACTCTAAAGTGTGAACACGGTCTTCTGAATCAAACCCTGATCTGTGTGGCCCCCATGCAATGCATGGCTGCAGGTTGCGCGAGGGCTCTAGCCAGAAGACAGCACATGCGGAGGAAAATAAGCTTGTGTAAGTCTGCTGCTAGGCAACAGACAGCTGATTGGCTGGAGGAGTTTTAGCACGTGGAGGATCTAGAAGTTTCGAGAGAACGGTTAGAGAGGGGTGACCAGTAGTTGTTGTCAGTTGACGGAGGAGAGCAAAAGGAGAGGACGTAGATTGTTGATGGGAATAATAGTCGCAGATCAGTGTTTATTAGAAGGATCGGAGACAGAAGATCGAGGGGAAAATAGAGCTTGAAAGAGTGAGAGAAGGAGTGAGCTGTGGGGAAACACAAAACACGGTGACAGTGAGAACTAGAGACGTCAAGCAGTAGTTGAAGAGGTGATGTTGGTGCTGCTGAGGAAGTGCTACGACGGAGCTGGATAAAGAGACTGTCAGAGACAGCGGGGCGTGAGATAGAGAAACATTTATCAGCAGAGATATCGGTGATAGAGTAACATCATCAGCGGAGGTAACAGTGTACAGAGTGAAAGGGAGGATAAGAAAGACAGTGGTGACGGTGACAACATCGGAGGAGTCGGGTATTGGAGCTGCCGTGAGTGGTTTGTTTGTTTGGAGAGAGAGAGGGACCATGTCTGTAGCGGCTGAGACCAGGTTGCTGGTGGGAGAGAAAGAGCGACAGTGATTGAAGCAGCTGTGAGCACGAAAAAGCAACTTTTAAGTGGGCAGAGCTGAGATATTGAAACTGGGAGACAGCGTGAAAGGAGTGGAGGAGATCTGAAGTGGCAACAAAGTATCTAGTAGCAGATAATCAGGGAGTGGTGAGAGAAGGCAACAAAGAGGATAATAGTTGTGGAGAGAGAAAAAAGGGAAATTGATTGAGTAATGTTTATTGTATTAAGAAAAAGATTAATCTAAATGTTTTCAAAGTAAAGGTTAAATATTTTTCTGCTAAGATATTTTGAATATAGGCATATTGATGGGTACATGTAAGGAGTGATTATACATTTAAAAGTATATAATCTTTAAAAAAGGAAAGGAAAATTTATTATTATTGATGTTTGTTGATGATACTGTGTAAAGAAACATGTGTTGGATTTACCTGGTAACCAATAACCAAATGTTTCCTATGGAATTGTGAACATTTGTTAATGAATTTTGAATGTCAATTTTTATTATTCACTGTGACGAGCAAATCTTATTTATGAAATTAATGGTAAATGAAAAATACTACACATAAAAAGAAGAACTGTAAAATTATTCTTATTCCTTCTGAACTAAATTGTGTCGGTTGTCGTTTCTCTGAGTATCTTCTCAATCTGCATTCACTTTCGCAATTCGCATCTTTGCATTACACCCCACTCCTTACAGCATTGTGGGGTGTGACATCTGCCTGTGTATGATTTTTTGTGGTGCAAACTGTTTTTCGTTCTTTCATGCTGAACAGCAGCCATGTTTCTGTTCTTTTCCACCAGTTCTTCTGCACCAGAACAGGACAGATGTAACTGTCAGACATAGAAGAATGTTGTTCAATAAACACCCTGCATTAAGTTAAATACAACTTTACAGACTGTCCACACAGCTGACAAGCATTGATTATCCAATAAAAGAAGTGACACTACACCATGGGGTATTGACCATGGTATATTATTTTTCATGTTTCCTGATTATGTAAATAGCAGCTTATACACACCAGATTTTTGGGGCCGGCCTCATTTACTAAGGTCAATTTTGCTGAAATCAACCAAAGTCCCAGGACTTGGCAGCGATTTTGCCATTGCCGCCATATTTTTCAGGCCATGCTGTGCCTTCAAGTACTATAAGCGACAGCTTGGCAAGGGTTAATGCCATGCTACACTCGGGCTATTTAAAAAAAAAATGTCCAATGACCATGTGGTCACTAGAGGTCCCCTTTTATAGTATGTTGTCATAGACACTATAAAAAGGGGACCTCTAGTGACCAAATGGTCATTAGCGACAGAACCCCAGAAGAGGAAGGAGGAGGATGCCGCATCAAGATACAGAAGAGGAGGCAGCAGAACTTCAATCAAGTGATCCATATCTTCAAGAAAGTGGACCGGATCTGCAATCATCTATCAAGATGTCTCGATCTTCAAGCAACAGCTCCCGATCTTCAAGCAAGTAATCCCAAGGTAGATGACTGCAGAACGGTGAGTTAATACTGCATTTTATTATATTTAACACTTAGAACACACATTAAACATAGGGTTTTTTTTTTTACAGAGTGATCACCTGTAGTTTAATTAATTCTAAGGGTCACACATTATTTTCTTTTAATATATGTTTGTGTATGTAATGTTTTTTACTGTAAAGAATGTTTATTTATTTTGTGTACTGGTTTTATTTTTCACGGCCCGAGTGTACCATGGCATTAACCCTTGCCATGCTGTCGTTTATTGTACTATAAGGCACAGCATGGCCAGAAACACATGGCTATGCTATGCCTTATAGTATTAGCAGCAGCAGCATGATAAGGGTTTTTAGCATGGACGGTGATTTTTCCATGGGCAATTGCCATGCTTTTAAACATAAAAGCACAGTGATTTCTCCATGGAAAAATCAATGAACATCGGCAGTGATTATAAATCGCCTGCAAAAAGCGCGGCATAATGAATGCCGCAATTTTTTGCAAAGAAATCATGGCAAAATTGCTGCGACAGCTGGCGATTCATAATCGCTGCCAAAAAGTGATTTTAGTAAATGAGGCCCTTGGAATGTTTAAATGAACTTCACAAGTTTTAGAAGTTTATGGTAACTGATATTTTTGTAATTTAAATGTGTAATTTTTACTTTGTTTTTAGTATAAAAAAGTGAATTTCATTCAACTGCACTGAAAAAAACTAAAATGAAAATTCTACATCACAGAAAAGACAATTTAAATGAATAAAAATAACTCAGGTGCTTAATAATTAAAATGTCACAATGGAATGTAATTATGTAGCCTGTTGCATTACATCTCTCAATCTATTTGCCTATGTGTCTCCGTATTCATGTTTTAAATGTGTACTCCCTGTGCTACAGATTCAGAATTGGGGTAATGAATTCTCAGTGATGCACATCGTGACTTCAAAAACTATGGATCAGGTCAGGTTTTACACATAGAACCAGTGCATGAAGTTGGCTGGTATGCGGCGGTATGGTATACCGGTGCTTCTAAAATTCTGTCAGTCGGCTGTATGTTCACTCAGCCCAGATGCTGTCCTCCTACTCCTCCTCCACTGAGCCCAGAGCCTGGGAGCGCGACTGCTCTGTGGTGTTGCGAGTATCAGACTTGGGTATCGGTCTGTAGGGAGGCTCCAGGGTCCTTGACACCATCATCACCGTCCCCAACAACCGCAGCTTTGTAAAGAACCCGGCTGTCACATGACCGGCAGTAGCTGGAGAGCGGGAGATTTTATGCAGAGCAAGAGACATAGGGGACGACATCTGCATGAGTGAGCACAGTGGCCACATTATGACTGACTGCTCGGGATTCAGATTGGGCTGTAGAAGAAAATGTGTGAGACATTTGCCAGACATCAATATTATGAGACACCAATAATACTACCACTAATACTGTTGGTGATTTTAAGGAGAAACACTTAATTAAACATGAAGCATTCAGTGTAGAAATCATAAAAAGGAGCTGCTGGAAATCATAACTGATGTGTCCTTTCTCAGCTTGGGGTATGAGGCGTGCATGGTGATAATAATTTATCTATACCTGACCCACATGACATGTACACATTGGGGCTGTTCCAGAGTTGAACTTATACCTTGTTTTAGGTGCAAGTTAAGATCTGAGCAATACCATGTTGAACTGCAAGGGGAGGCCAATTTAAACTGTGTCAGCAGAATTAGAATTGAGAGGTGAAGTCTCTTAGCTCAACTCTAATTTATAGATTAAACATAAAGTTATGCGGTATTAAATTTCTATGTGCAAAAAGTAAAGTATGTTCCCTGCAAAAGAATTAAAATAATTAGCTCCCCTTACTTTGCAAAATGGTTTAGCTGAGCTGTTCACTTGCACCTGTTTTGTTCTCACTCCCAAACTCTGGATCAGCCCCATTGTGATTACTCATAGTTGACCTGTTTACTTTGCCAATCTGAAGACACATCTGGGGCTGAAATTTCCATACCCCCACTTCTAAATCTCTACTTCGAACACTGCAAAGAACAGTGGTATAAAAGAAGCAGAATCTGAATTGCCATTTTCTTGGCTTGTATTGTCTTACTGCTATTATTAACTCTAAATTTTTGCACACTTTCTGTGTAATGTCACTGTCATGAAATATCCTCTTCCTTCTATTGTGGTGTTAGCCAGTATTAAAAAAAAACAAAATTCTGTATCTTGCTGCTTTCCCAGTAGCATGTGACAGCTCTTGTTGATTGTGACACTGGTCTGGATCCAGACTTAGGAGAAGAATCCATACATTAACCCTTACAACAAAGGCTAACGTACAGAATTAGGTATACAAAGTAATACTTGTAGGAGTACAGTGTACTTCCCTGCTCTCCTATGTGCGGTGAAGATATAAGAGTGCCAAGCCCTGTATATAGGCAACCCAACATTGCCGCTTCCCTTACCCTACGCTGAATGTGCGTTCTGTTCCACATGAAATTAGAAGTATATTTTATGTATTTATAATGCAGAACTGTCCAGTAAAGTTGTTTAATGCCAACTAGTGTCAAATTAGTGTTCAGGTACATCAAAAACGATAAATAAATCTTTTCATGTTTATGGTATATTGTAATAATATGTACTTATCACAGCATAATAGGAAATTCTTAGTTAGAACTTATAAGTTCAGTACAGGGAATTATACTTATCCTCTAGCTATGGAGGGAAAGGCACTATGCATCAGACCGAGATGTCCCAAAACTGCAGTTGTGTAGTCACGCACTTCATAATCACTCAGAAATACCACTTTTCCCTGCTACATTCTAATAATGGTCTGATAAATATATCAGCTCATTGCATTAGGTATGAAATGACAGATTTTAGCGGATGTAATTTTCGGGTATCCATTTTTCGGCCCTAAACCTAACCCTCCATGCACCGTAGCCTATCCCTGAACTTCCTCTTAATGCTCTAACTCTAACCTTTTACCTGCTGCAGCCACCACAATTACCCTAACTTATTACCGGCACCACCACCACAACCTATTTTCTACTTCCAAATAGTTTTGAACAATGATACAGCAGCCATTGAGCCGATGGCTGTAGAATTTTTTCGAAACAAGATCAACTGGACCGGCAACTGCATCCCGGTTTTAGCATGGGTTGCAATATCTGACCTGGTAGTTTATTTGGAGCATTGAGAAGACAAAAGAGGGTCTCAATAACCTGGTCTAAAATGAGGGTTTGTCTAAAGGGAGGATTTATACAAAACTTGCTGGTGACTTTATTGTTAGAAGGCCAAAAAAACACCCAGTTTAAAAACTATAACTTGAAAAAAAAACAACATTTGCCTCTGTAATTAGAGTGTAACTGCTTTAGACCTGATCCAGACTTTTGGTCCATGGGATGTGCACAAAAGATGAACCAGAGTCTTCTCTAGATTAAGTACTATGTTTATGTTTCTAAGTGCAGAGTGAATGAGTAGACACTTACAAAATACATACAGCAAATAGGCTGTTACGTATTATAACTAGAGCCTAGACAATGACTGTACTTACTGTAATTACTGTACTTGTCCTTGTTTGATAAATGTTTCAAGTTATTTAAATAGCTGGTTAAGCTGAATAAACCCCTCTTCCAACAGATGACAGTGAAATTACCCCCTTCTCAGTTCACACTAAATTACTACCACAACCAGTATGTTATGCAAACAATTATTTATGACAATATTTTGCTTTATATAGGATGTGTTTTTTTTCCTGTATATTCTCATTAACATAAAGGAATCCAAAAACAGTCTATACATTTATCCACCAAGCCAACTTGTAATGACATTTGTAGTGTTTGGATGAATCACCACTAACCTTTTCTTGCTCTGCCTTTTGAAATGATGTCCATTCAATACATTTGACGTGGTTACTGTCACCTGGGCTGATAGCAGTACAGAGTTGTCTATAATATGGAAAGATGTTGGGGACAGCATTGTATTGACATTTAGCTATATCTGATGTAAGGTGATAGTTTAGAAATGAACATGATCCGTTTACTTGTTTTATCTTTCAGTGTATTTCAGAAATGATTTTTATTCGTTAAGCTAGATAACCTTTTTCTAGAAGAGCAATGTTGACTATCTGATTCAACTGTGAAATTATAGTACTCAGTGATGCCCAGAACAATTGTTATCTATAGCTGGCTTCTAATAACAGGGTTGTGTAAGTTATGTGGGTCAGCATTAAATAAAGGGTGTACATTTGATTATATTCAGTTGTATTACCAAAGTGCAAAGTATATTTTCAATAATAGAACCTTTCATTGACAAAAAGTAAGCATAGCGAGAAAGTAGTGATCTTGTTTAGGAAAACTGTGTATTTCACCCAAATTATCCATCTGCCTATCTGAAAAACTCAATAAAAAGCATCATCCCGTTTGTATTTCAGCATTGTTATTTTTAACATTGGCTTAGGTGAATCTCTTAACAGACAGAGAAAGGAAACACTTAGACCCGAGAATCTGCTAATAGAAACAGCTTGTTCTAACAAATGGTAGTTTTACAGATTACACATAGAGCATCACTTAAGTAGAGCAAAGGGAAAATGGTTGGTAAAAGGGCGTCTTCAACTACACAGAGAGAAATTCCAGAGATTATTCCAACATTTCAATTTCTATGAAGTGTGACATAATATGTGAGACGCGGCATAGTCTAGTATTGCTGATTGCCACCACTCCCTCTTAGTGCTATATAAATGGAAGTGTTAAGATGTTGCTGCCGGGAGAAATGATTTTTTTTCACACGGAAACAACTTTAACCATTTAGTGTCCAAAGCAAAGCACTTAGATAGATCACACCTTTAATAGCCAAGTGAATATATTTGCTACATACATTTGCAAACATGTGATAAGCTGCCAGCCACTAACAAGGCTTCTCTGTTTTGGTGGTCCTAACACTAATACTGTCAGAGACCCAACTTTGGGTCATATATCATGTATTTTTAAATTGAGAGCAAAACTCATTGCAGAGGTTCCCAAATCTCCAATATAAATACTCTGGAACAGAACCCCCTGTCAGCTGCTATCCCAGACATGCTTCTCTGCTGAACAGTCCTAACTCTAATCTTAACTCTAAATAGAGCCCCAACTTTGAGTCACATATCCAATATCTTT
>WWET01002560.1:148550-159027 GCA_011038615.1 Limnodynastes dumerilii
AGCAGTATTAAAGTCCCCACCAACAATTAACAATGAGACTGATCTTTGGAGTAAAATTTGGGAGATTTTTTGGAAGAAATCTCTCTGCGAAGAATTTGGGGCATAAATATTTAACAGTGTGTAGGTCTCTGCTCCTAGTATGATTTCCACCAGCAGATATCTACCTTGAGGATCCTTAATTTGATGGATGATTTCATATGGTAAGTTTTTACCAAACAAAATTGCTACTCCTTTTGTTTTAGATGTATGATTTGCCGTTAGGCACTCCCCAATCCAGGGAGCTTTTAGCGTGTTGGAAGGGTCAGACCAGTGTGTTTCCTGCAGAAACACTATATCAGGTGTGAGGGTTTTAAGGTGAGACCCTATTCTTCTGCGCTTTATCGGGGCATTTAGGCCGCCCACATTCCATGAAACCAGTTTCAGTTGTGGAGTGCGTGCTACACCAGGGAATGCTGGGGAACTATGGGTGGTGTCTGCCGCCATAAAGATTATTATTCAAAGACCGGTGCCTGACAGATAGGAACCAATGCCCTATGTGTCTGCTTATGTCATGTATATGTACACATCCCCTGATGATAATCATTGGATGCCTAGAGGCCAGCCAGGGAACGAGGCTTATTATTCCCCAAGAAGGGGATATATATACAACCCTGTCAACAGAACGTTGGATTGCAGCTTGAAAACATAACAATAACCAAATCAATATTGCTCTAATGGTACCATTTTCTAATTTTCCCTCCGGATAAAGGATAATGCCCATAACAAAGGGCCTGATAAACAATAGGAAAACAACATTAACAATGCTAACACACATATAGAATTTTGAGGTCAATGACCTCCCTATAACCATGGTAACAAAATACGTATATAAGTACTTAAGCAATTATTCAAGTAATTAAATAATTAAACAATTAACCGGTGACCCAGATAATATTCTTGACTTTTTAAGTGGGATTAGCGGAAGTAGTAGGACTTGCATCAGGTATGTCTATCTTAGAGACAAATTCCCTTGCTTCCCTAGCATCAGTAAAATTATACTGCTGCCCATTATGTTGGACCCTCAGGGTGGCCGGGTAAGCTAATGTGAATTTGCAATGACGGTCGTACAGGGCTCTGCAAATCGGAGTAAATTCCCTCCTCCTCTGCGAAACCTGCGCAGAAAAATCCTGGAAGAGCAGAATTTTATTGCCATCAACCCTGACCTCCGGGATAGCACGGTAGGCCCTCATGACACGCTCTTTGTCCTGATAGTTTAAGAACCGAGCTATAACCGCCCGAGGCCTATCTCTATTTCCAGAATGGTCAGGGCCAAGCCGATGTGCCCTTTCAATGCTCATGGTCTGTGAGTGGTCAGTGAGATTTAAAGCTCTAAGCAAGTCGTGCGTTATGTAATTGATCAAATCAGGAGGTTTAATTTTTTCAGGTATGCCTATGAACCTGACATTATTCCTCCTGCTCCTATTCTCGAGGTCCTCTATTTTATCTTCGAGGATGGCTATTTTTTGTTTTTGTGTCTGGACTACGTTTTGTACGGTAAGTTGTGCTTCAAAGAATCTGCGACCTACCCCATGCAGCAGAGAAAGCCCGACAGTGCTAGGGCATTATATGCGGTGTCCCACCTGGGAAAGGCAGCGTTCCGGTCCGGTCCCCGTTGCAGGAGCGTCGGCACTCGTGGCCAGTTCAGACAGGTCTTCCACGCTTCTCACTTGTAAGGTAAGCCTCGGCGGCGCTGAGGTCTTCAGGCCCCTTATCGTTAGTGGACCGTTTGCAGCACACGTGGCAGTGACTGCGGCCCGGCGCCTGCAGAGTCGGCAGGCTAGACTTCCGATGAATAGATGCAGGAGGCCAAGGTTCACTCTCCCCTTTTGCCTGCACTTATCCTCCCGTTATTTTGCCGGCTAAGAGCTGATGGTTACGCCGCTAAGACTGGCTGATGGTGTCAAATTCAGCAGAGTCTGAGAGGAGCCCGTTAAAAAGCGTCCATCTTGGGTGACACGCGCATCGGAAGTCCAGGATTAAGATTAAGGAGGATGCAGTCTGTGGAACGAAAGTTTAATTTTTTCGAAATACAGCCAGCCGAAAGCTTATTTTCATCTCTCTCTATTTAAACTAATTAGAAACTTTTTTTTTAATGAATGGGTAAGTAAGCTGACACAATCCTTTCACACTGATGTTAGTATTATAGTCTATGGGGAGTATTAGGGGTTAGGCTGCAGGGAAAGAATTCTTAGGCTTAGGCTGTGGGGATGGGAGTCTTAAGATTAGTATGCAGGGAAGGGAGTCTGCGGGGAGGATAGAGTTAAGGTAATTGAAGGGGGGTTAAGAGTAAGTATTTAGATAAGGGTTGGGGTTATCCTTTCACTGTTGCATCTTCGTTCTTGGGAGAATCGATTGCTTCTCCTCAGCAAGGCAGAAGCAATTGATTTCATAGCCAGTTCACAACTGCCTGAAATGGAGACCCACATCCAGATTAACGTTAGGGTTAGGCTGTGGGACATGGAAGGTTAAGGTTAGGGTTAGGCTACAGGAGATGAAGGGTTAAGGTTAGGCTGACAGAAGAGGAAGGTTAGCGTAAAGCTGAGGGACATGGAGAATTAAGGTTAGGCTAATAGAAGGGGAGGGTAAGGGGAAAATCTTAACTGTCACGTTGAAGCAGAAGATGTTGACTCATCACTGAATCCATGCAGTCTTATTTTCAGCAGTCGAAAGTGGTGTCCACTGTCGGAATACAATATATCAAAAAATCAACACAACATATGGCAAACCACACCCATAGAGATCCCAGTGTACATGGTTTTATTACAGCTCTTGAATGACTCTAACCCCACTAAATCACAAATACAAAGACATATATACATATGTCACAAGTTGTGCTAACCATAACTTTTAAGTCTGCATTGTGAACATCAAATATGCACAATAATAGTGCAGGGAATTTCCTCTTATTACATTGGTTAACAAACCTGTCTTACTTTTTGTCACAAGAGTGCATACAAGTATATCTAATAGTGCTTTGTGTGATGAATTCATACATTGTTTTAGAATGTAAAAAAATTAAATAAATATAGAAAAGCGCTAGGATTTAACAAAAACTATGCGGCACACAAAAGTAATAAAAAGATAAAATCCTAGCACAATTTCACATTCATTTCATTTTATTTGTTTCTGTTTTTTGGGGGTGGACCCCCCTGGATGTGCAGCTGCGGCTCTGGACATTCAGCGTTTTTTTGGGTGATAGAACATAATAATAGTTTTATTTATTGTTTTAGAATTTATCTGTCGCGCAGTGATTTTGAGTGAGACAAAATTTAAGTTTACAATATTACACTTAACATAACAGACATAGTAAATGATTAACAGAAATAAAAGATTGTTTATTACTGTATTTCTTTGTAGTTGTCTGTCTTATGGTTCCCCAAGAAGCTCCAGCAAATGCTTTTGAAGGACTCCCATGTACAGTAGCTTTTTTCAGCCTGAATTGTCAGACCATCAAAGCATCAAGCATCATTCTTGTGGTCCTACAAAGATCCCTTCTTTGATCTTTTCATTACATATCCCTTGAATTTTTTTCTCAAGTGTGCTAATCCAAGACAACTTTGATCTATTGCTTTAATGAAGTTGTTTAAAAGACTCAATTTTTAATTGAGAGTAGGTTGATATACTTTTTCTGGATGAACAAGTTGTGTACTTACAATATTCTTCTCTCCTGGTGTAAATTGTGATACCAAGTTGTAGCCCAGCAAAAGAGAAGCTACTTTTGAGTCACCCCAGACATGCTATTAGCATTCTTCATATTTTATGTAATCCATCAGGACTTTCTTGCTTCCATATACCTCTTTCATATCAGCAGCATGAGCTAGTGGTACATGTGTAGTAGGTCATTTTGTTAATCTACAAACCTAAGAAGCCAAAGCTTCTTAGATGTGAATAGGCCTGATGTCTCTGATCATTGCTTCAAAGGTGCTCCCAAATACAAGAACTGAGAAATGATACAAAAAAGAGAACTCTATCTATCTAGAGGTCATAGATACTTAGAATTCTAATTGATAAAATTATATTTTATTAAAAGAACTGTGCACATTAAAAACTAGTAATGTGCAATATAATAAAAAAGAAAGTGATTTAAAAACCAGTTAGCACGATTGCATCTTGATTCATTATATCATAAGTATTGTTATTATCTAAACAGGTTTATGTCAACCTGCTAAATATGAATGCTTCTAAACATATAATAATTATAGGTCATTTGATAATACCATAACGCTTGATTTCATTTCAAAGCCCCTGTAATCTTCAACCTGATTCTAACTTCTGATTACTTTGCATGGGCAAACTTTGTTAGTCATACCCTAATTTTCTTTTTTCGTCTTGAAATCTGGATCGGTTCAAAGAGCATCTGTTGCCTATCCTGTACATTGTAATACCAGGTCACACTTACATGTGTTCACAGGCATAAGCTGGCAGAGGTGTTGTTTTACTTAAATTTAGTGTGGAATACGTTGCAATCAGGTAGCATGGATTTGTGTGCATACATTTGAATGAATGAACATGAGAATGCTGTCCATTTGCAGCTGCACACAAATAATATCTTATCTTTATAGTTGCATAACCGTCTGTTTGGAATTGTCATGAAGGAAAGGGAAAGTTTTCCTTATAAGGCTTAAAAGAATGGAAGCCATTTACCTATAGGAGGTTTATCCCTTTTATAAGGAGAAAGTGGGCTTTTGGAATCATAAAGCTTCCATTTTTTTTATTGAATGTATTTTTCTTTACTGTTTTAATGTTTTGGAAGGTGGTATGTCCTGCATATTAGATAATAATTATTACTTAGGCTTAAATTTTAAATGTTGAAATGGACTGATCTTAGAGAGGTCATAATAAAAGTGGACAACATTTGACAAAAATATCAATGGCCTGTTACCACAATAAAGTATATTTTAGTTTTCTAGAATAACAACATTGTATTAGTGTTATGGCAAAAAAAACTGAATGATAAAATGCAATGATGTAAAGATTAAATGACCAGATTCACAGATATGATTTTGCTACTTTTTTCCGTGTGTATTTTTAGGATCGGAATAACTGCGCATGTGTAGTAACTTTTTTTTACAGAAGTGACGTAGGATTTAGGCACAGAAGTCCATTAGGCACGGATTTCTAAATCGTACTTAGTGACATACGTACAGAGGGGCATGGTTGGCTTCCGTACTTGTGAAGTTACGTGAAAGTGGGTAGGGGGAGGCATTTAAATGGCCTTTTGAGAGCGCAGTTAGTAATGTATGCACGTACCTTAGAACTTAGGCACGTCAATACGCCCATAGTTAAGGGTGCTCTCTGGAGGTGTAAGTCCCCAAAAATCCATCTGTGCGAGGGGAGTGTCACGGGTGTTGCCTTGCAACGTAGGTGCGTATAATCGCAAATCCGTGAGGACTTATTTCACACGTATCTGTGAATCTGGTCCTAAATGATAATAAAAAGGAGTTTTATACACTTTAAATTGTTTTATTTCAGTCATTAATATATTCATTAAACCATGTCCCAAAGTTAACCTTTGACCTAAAACATGAATTGTAACAAACCACGGTCCTGCACATCCTTCATTCAGTATTAAAATTGCAGAGACTCAATGCATAGACCTGATATGACATAGATAAGATAGAAGATAAGAAGGTTTGGGCATCCTCTATACTTCAAAGGTGGTCAACATCGAATGCAGTCAAACATATGGAGCTAACTTTCAAACAGAATGTTTAATCATTAGAATATTACATTAGATCTACCAGCTTTCAAAATAACTCAGAATATTTTTATAACTGTAAAAGTTCCACTGAAGTGAGAAAATGGATGACTGAGAAAACTAACATTGTTTATGTATAATGTACAACTGCTAAATGCTGTTATCTATTTACATTTACTGTGGTTTTGCATTAGCAATTTGGGGCCATATTCAAACCTCTGCATGTGGTCTGTATGTATGAAGGTTGGCAAGTTTGTGTGGAAGAGGGAAGGGAACTCCCATGTCACTTCCCACGTGTAGACTTTGGATGAAATACACAACCATAAACCTGCTTTAAGTTCTCCAAAAGGATCTGCGTCCATTTGTGCGCAGATTCATATGGAAGTCCCAAAAGCTGCTCCCTCTGTCTAATGTGCACGCCTATCCCAATGCGGGTTTAAGCATGCAGAAAGATGGTTGCAGTCCCCGCTAAGAAAATCTGATTTCCGAAATAGGAATATCCGAAAGTTCCTTTTTGGATGCCCCTATTTCGAATACCCCTTTTGTTTAAAAAAAAAATTCAGAATGGGTGAGTATGCCGATCAGCATACTCACCCATTCCGTTTCGGAAACGTCCCTGCTACCGCAGAACCCAGACCATGGGAAAGGTGAGTAACCCCTCCAGGGTTAAGGTCAGGCTACGCGGAAGGGAGGGTTAGGGTCAGACTGCAGAAGAGGGAGGGTTAGGGTCAGGCTGCAGGGAAGGGAGGGTTAAGGTCAGGCTGCGCAGAAGGGAGGGTTAGGGTCAGACTGCAGAAGAGGGAGGATTAAGGTCAGGCTGCAGGGGAGTGAGGGTTAGGGTCAGGCTGCGGGAGATGGAGGGTTAGGGTCAGGTTGCAGGGGAGGGAGGGTTAGGGTCAGGCTGCAGGGAGGAGGTTTAGAGTCAGGCTGCGGGAGATGGTATGTTAGGGTCAGGCTGCAGGGAATGGAGGGTTAGGGTCAGGCTGTGGGGGAGGGAGGGTTAGGGTAATGGAAGAGGAGGATTAGGGTTAGAATTAGGAAAAAGGTGCTCCGTAGCTGAATTGCTATGCCTAATCAAGGCATATGCAATCGAAATCCCAGCCAGATTGAAACTGGATGGCCGAAAACGACCCGATCAAAATAGGACCATTCTTTCCGGGGACCTACACCCATGGAAAGATATGGTACGCCCTGCCATACGGATCTCCTTGTGTCCGGAATTCCATTCTGTATGTAAGAAGCGTGCATGCACAGTAATAACTTACACAAGTGATTTGTTTAAGTCCCCTAACATTAATAACTCTGAATCCGGCCCTTGATCATGAAATAAAAACATACAGACATAGGCAACAACTTTTAAGGCAGCCTATATTCTATGTTTAATAAATCACATACAGCGCTAGGTCACGTATGTAATAATGCAAATATGGTGCTGCAGTCTCTGTCTGGAGGTCAGCCAGGCTAACTTCAAGTTACAATGACATTTGACATGTTGAGTGCTGAGCATATGTACACAGCTTGTCTAATACAGTTGAGTTGGCTGCTATATATACATACAAGGAGAAAACCCAATTCTTTTACTAGTTTTAATGCGGCAATTGTGTATCAGAGCAGTGTCCACATCTTTCATTGTATCTTATATATGAGCTATATAAGCCACAACATAATCTAATATGTCATAATTCTTTGAGCTTGTAATCTTGCCTAGCAGCTCTCATACGGGGTTTTACATAAATTCCAGAGAGTTATGATCAAACGTGTTCCACAAGGTTTCATTGTGGATAATGGGCCGTATTCAGAGAACCGTTTTTCGCTGCGATTTACGCGTGAATTTTTAGGTACGTTTCAACTGTGCATGCGTAGTAACTATATTTACGTAGTTCACGTACACTATACGTGTGGAAGTGCCTCACGGACGGACTTGTGAATCGCACATGGGTAAATACGCACGGATCTCCCACGTAAAAATACGCACATGAGAATTTAAATAAAAATGGGCAGGGGGAGGCATTTTAGAAAAAGGCGTGTGGGCGAGGTGTGGGCGCAGTTAGTTAAATACGCACGTATGGAACGACTCGATGCACGGAAATGCCCACGTAAAGATAAGGCAGCTAGAGGCACTCGTAAGTCACAGAAAACACCTCTGTGTGAGGAGAGTGTCAGGGGTGTGGCCTTGCTACGTCCGTGTGAATAATTGCGTACTTTTCTCAGACGGATCTCTGAATACGGCCCAATGTCATTTTCTTCTGTGGCCTGTATGCTTTAGCTCTACAGAGTAGGTAAAAATAACACTGATTGGCTAAAAAGGAGCAGAATAATATACATATGCACACATGTATTTGCAATAATTCATTAAAATGTCAAAAACAGTATAACAGAGTTAATTTAAGAGTGACTGGTGTAAGGAAAGATAAAATTGGCATTAGCGTACAAACACATTGCACAGACGGGTAAAAGAGGCAACAGATGGCAATAAGTGGACAGCTCCGTAATGACCTGATACTCAGTCAATCAACAGAATGTCGCATAAGAAATTTCTAATCAGTCTGGTCATTATCAGGAGAATTTTAATTGAAGCAATAAGGTTCTTTCATCTCAGCTGGTTTCAGAGTAAGTAATAATATAAGCAAGAATCCTCTACTGATATTCTTTAATTAAAGCAAGAAAATTTGTTATTTTAGCTGAATTTGTAGCGTTATATGATTATCAAAATTCTGGCCAATTATATTTTAATTGTACATAATGGTCCATAAATTTGTAGAAAAGCAACGTAAGGAAAAAATGTTACAACTTCAATGTAGATAAACATTGTTTAAGCAAATTAAATACGGTTATATGAATATTAAAAATAACATTTGTTAGCGTAATATGCCAAGTTATTTGTTTTTATTATTATTTTAGGTCACCAAACAGAATTGTACCTTTTTATTAAGTTGATAAGTTTGTGTTTGTGTAACAATGATATGACAACATTGTTTAATAATCATGTACCACTTGAAATACAGCCGATCAATTATAATTTATTAAAGATATGGCTGGTTCCATATCTTAGCAATCGCCATCTTTTCAACCATATTGAAAAGATAGTAGTAAGATGGTAATTACCACTTTTGTGGGTTCAGTCAAGAATCAGTGTCCTACTATTTCCAGATTTAAGATGGAGAATCCTTTTTATATTTGTGTTGTAGGTACACAAAAGTGTAGTCATTTGCTTAGTATTGCAGTTACAATGCATATGCAAACAGAATTTTATTTATCTTAATGTGAAAAATTCATTTAATTCATTGTTGCCTCCTTTCCAAGGAAGCACCAATTACAGCTGCATAGAGAAAGCACACGGTACGATAATCTCCCCACCACCCTAACATGATTGGTCCAGCTGCGTTTGATCCAATAATTGTATATTGAATAGCTAGGTGTATAGATTAGTATGAATCAGAATATTATCTATCCAGTGTGTTCACAAAAGTAAAACTTTATCAGATAATTGAATACTTATTCCTATTTGTATGCATACAAAGATTTCAACATTTGTCTTAGGTTAAATATTTTTATTCAGCTAACTATCCTATAATATAACTATCCTTTTGAATTAAGTCTGGATGTGGCAGAGGGTGTTCCATTTGGATAAACATGGAAATGAGCAAATAAAATGTGTAGCTGTTATCCTGTGTGACACTAATGTCATATATTTGACGCAATGACAGATAACCAATGCACTTTATGGAGTACAAAGACAGATTTGTAGTTGTTTTCTTTATGTATTTATTTTTAAAAAGGGATGAACAGAATCACATGAAAGCCATCCTTCTCCATCAGCCACTCTCATGTCGTGTGCCCCTGTTTTTTTGTTTTATTTTTAGATTTCTACACCAAGAGATTATAAAATAAAATAGTTATAGTTATGCCTAAGGGTGTAATGGTAGGAGTTGCTCAGATGGAACAGTATCCCCGGGTTATGTTTAGACATAGGAAAATGCCTAATTATTGGCTGTGGGTCGGCTGTAAGAACAGCCCGTTTGCGAAAGAGCAGTTTTCCACTAGAGGAGAGCAGAACCTCTAATTATATACCCATGGAGGTTCATGGTGTCAAAGCGGAACGGAGAGAATGGATGCTGAAACTTGAACACTTTTCTTCATGCATATTTTACATTAAACTTTCAAATAAGCAAATTGACACAATGGGATAGAACCTAACTAACTACCAACATGGGACTTACACAAGTTATTTGCGTAAGTGCCCTGTTTGGGAACATCTACGCATGCGGCAGATGTTACCAGTACGTAAGTACTAACGGACGTTAGTACTTAAGATAAAGGGGCAAACCCTTAATTTACAATGGCTCTATCCCCGCCATTTAGGCGGGGATAGTAATTAAAATGAGGGTGCAGGGGCGGGGGAAGCCCCGATACGACTGCGTCTGCAGCCGCATGGCCTAGGCCCTGATTCAGAGATTGAAAATAAGAACTTAAAGTTACACCTGGGCTAAACCATGTTGATTTCAGGGGGAGTCAAGTTAATTTTATTCTATGCATGCAGGGAGAATGCTTTGCTTTTACTTATTGCACACAGATACCTGATCAGCTTCACTTTTAAACTGCTAATTAGACTTGAGCTGGGAAACATCACCTTTTAACTATAATACTGGTGCAACAAATGAAATTTGACTCCCCTGAAATCAACATGGTTTAGCCCAGATGTAACTTTAAGTTCTTATTTTCAATCTCTGAATCAGGGCC
>WWET01002560.1:159206-172322 GCA_011038615.1 Limnodynastes dumerilii
TCTTTGCATGCAGGGATATATCTTTGAATTGCTTACTGCACACAGATACTGACCAGCTTTACTATCACACAGTTATGTAGACTTGGGCTAGGAATCATCACCTCTCAACTTTAATACTGTTTGCAGCAGATGAAATATGACTCCCCTGAAATCAACATGGTTTAGCCCAGGTGTAACTAAGTTCATGCACTTAACAAGGTCTGGATCCAGCCCATTGCGATTAATATCAGAGGGGCTGATACAAATTTGTAAATACATTTTTTTTTAAAGGCAAAGCAGGTGCAAGTGTACAATGTGAGGGGTGCAAATTAACTTGAATTATTTTGCGTGCAGGGTAAATACTTTCCTTTTGCATATAGAACTCAAATACTGTCAATCTTTATCAGTAATATGTGAGTTGAGCTAAGAAACCACACAGGAAAGAGCACAGGGAAGCACATTCTCTAACAAACAGCAGATTATGAACTTGCTTATACTGAAAAAGATGTGTGATGCATTAAACAATTGATATCTTGCAGCCTGATATTAAAAATGTTTTTTTCAGTAGAACAAAAAACAGGTTATTTATATGTCTGTTAACACTTACATGAGCAGAGCATGGTTAGCTTCATGTGAATAAAAGGAAGTTTCAAAAATAAAATAAATTACACCGATGGCAAATACATTCATTTTTTGATGACCTTTTGCTATTTATTCTTTATCTTTATGTTATGCACAAAACTGATGCATTGAAGAGCATTCAATGATGAATATATATTGAAAAATGTAGAAAGAGAAGGTGCTTGTCATATTTAGTGCAAGTTATGCTACACACTGACACGATCTACCTGTTAATCTCCAAATTGTACTGACTCAGCAGAGCTCAGATTATTCAAGAATTTAGAACAAACCAATTATCAAGCCATTGGGCCTGATCCAGACCTACGATCTAGCGCTGTGCGTACTAACACACAGAGTAACCTCCATGCACTCCCCCTGACCCTCCCCCCGTCCTGCTGTAGTTACACTCTGTTACCCCGGCTGAAGACTACCCTAACTTCAGCCGGCGTAACAGAGTGTAATTACGCCAGGACCGGCGCATAATCTAATAACCCTGCCCTCCCTGCCTCCCCCGCCTACCTTCACTAACTCTAGCGTAATTAAGATAAGCGTATGATTGGCCCGCCCCTTCCACCGTAATTACGCTAGAGTTACGAACGCCCGATTCACAAACAGGTAAATCCTTATTTACGCTGGCAAACATCTGCCGGACGCATGCGCAGATCGGCTAAACAGACAATCTTACGCTTACGCCCGCCGTAAATACGGCAGCTGGCGTAGGTCTGGATCAGGCCCACTGTGTTTTGCAAAATTTTTCCAGGCAAATTGGTTTATTACATATCAATAATTGAGCCAGTCCGTAGACAATAGCATAGGGCCAGTTGCATTGCCATAAGCCAGCCTTAAGACCCTCGAGGATCAATGCTCCATATGACCGTTGAACCACACGGAAGCAGTTAAACCCATCCACACTGTAATATTTAAATGCGTGCACTATTCCCACCTTATGTAGTTTAGGGGATGCGGGCCCTATCTAGCGTGTCTCAAGATGTACGCATGGATATATGCACCGTAACATCTGTCGCGTGCATAAAATCAGTCGCAGTCCACAGGAATCCAGCCCATAGTGTGTAGAAGATTTACAATAAACAGGAATGTAAGACCTATAACATCATTTACAGAATATATATTACTTAGATGTACTTTATTTTTATAGGAAATAAACAACATGATCACAAAAAGAGGATGTGGTAATTTTATTACCAAGTAAAATAAACCTTAAAAGAGCAGTAAACTATATAGATTATTATTCATGTTCTAGTTAGTCTTTTCTCTTGATACTTCATAGGTATACACTTTTATATCTTGTTAAAAGTTCAGTAGATCACTTGTAACTTACAGTGTGTCTCCGTGACTCGTTCATCCATTGAAGATATGCTGTCATTAGGCCTCATAGCTTCCCAGTGGGACTGACCTTCTAACCCACTAAACAACTCGTTGTCATTAGGTGTCTTTGCTCTCTGGTGGATGTGAAATGTTACCAATTAAACAGGTTGATGTTATTAAATCCATATTCCCCTAGTGGAATTCAATGTAAAAAATGAGATACAAACACATGGATATACTACATTTCTCTTCTCATTAACAGTACTGCTAACAATTATGTTTTGTTCAATCAACTACTGCTCATTTTTTTGTATTGTGGCATTTACTTTATCTACTGTAGTTATATCAAACAGAAATAATGCAATATAGCAAAAGTAAGAGCGCTAATTAGTGCAGGTGTAATGCAAAATAAAATTAGGAGAGTCAGAACCTCAGCAGCTCATGGGTGAGATAGGGCCCATACAAATTAACAACCAAAAGAAATAAGAATGCTTGAGGAAATGTCTCAATATATCTATTTCATTCACATAAATAAAGTACACATTAAAAATGTGAAAAAATCTTATCTATCCACATAAAAAATATACAAAAATATTTGAGGTCTGCAGTTGATATATATGTATATTGAACCTACTGTTGATTAAGCAGTAGGAGCAGCAGTTATGGCAATTATATGGAAATTATATAAAACAGTGAATAAAGGAGGGAAAGACAAGAATCAGCGCATACTCCAGCAGCTGAAGATATACCCCGGGGTGGTCTCGGTCCCCAGAAAAAAGTAATAGAAGAGAAAAAAGGGGTATAATCTCTAATCAAGCGCTAGGAGGGTCAGATAAGGAAGTGCCAAAATATATGATGGTAATGACAAGAATGAAATAAAGTCCAACGGGATAATCTAGGAGATGATATACCTAGAGAGTGATGTGCCTAACCCCTCTCGGGGATAGACACAATAAGGAGAAAAAAGGTGATAAAAAGAAAATATTTATTACAACATAATTACAGAATAACACCTTAAAAAGGAACTAGAAGTCCATATCAGGGGAAAAGTTGTAACAGGCAGGGTCCAAGAAAAGCGCCTTATGATGTAAAAGCCCGGGCAGATGCTTCACAGGAGGACACACCGATCACCTGGATGGAACTTCTGGGTACCTCGTAGTGCTGGCCACAAGCATAATAAGACGCTTTTCTTGGTCCCTGCCTGTTACAACTTTTTCCCTGGTATGGACTTCTAGTTCCTTTTTAAGGTGTTATTCTGTAATTATGTTGTAATAAATATTTTCTTTTTATCACCTTTTTTCTCCTTATTGTGTCTATCCCCGAGAGGGGTTAGGCACATCCATAACTCAAAGCAGAATGCAAGACAGATACATGTAAGAAAAAAGATATTTTGTACCACAATAAAACCATTGCTGACAGTGGGAACATAAGAAAAAAAAAATGATAAAAGAATAGTACATCAACTGAACAGCTTGCAACTGACGAGAATGAAACAATTTATAGATAAGAAAAAAATGTGGATGCTTATTTTCATTTGCTCTAGTAGCTAGTAACATTATTTAAGAAAAAATGCTTAAAGCAGAAACTAAATGGAAATGTCATTGGTGGATTCTGTATGATCATTTAAAAAAAGAAGAAAAAACATGTACTTATACTATATATTTATTCTCTGTAAACAAGACACCGTCCAAACTGTCATCCTTTTGTGTTTAGATGAGTCTGAATGGGGTGTGGTAAAGTCATAAAGTAATTTTTGCAACATTCATACACTCAATAAAATAAGGTCAACAGTGTATGAATTTCTACAAAAATGTACTTGACCGGATTAATTTACTGAGAATTAAGGTCTACAGTATCAAAATACAGAGCAAACTAACACTACCCTTACCCTAACCTTTACCAAAGACTAACCCTACCGTTATCGCAGCCTAACCTTAACCTTCCTCTCATAGCAGCCTAACCCTAACTGTTCCCGAACAGCATCCTAATCCCTATCTCTACCCGGGTGTGGGTCCCCGGAAAGAACGGCCCTATTTCGATAGGGCCATTTCCTCCCAGCCGGTTTCTTATGCCTCGATAAGGCATAGCAATTGCTCCACAAAGCACTGCAAATGGTGCTCCGAAAGGCAAGCATGAAAACTACCCCAACCCTTCCCCTAATTCTAACCCTAACCCTTCCCTTCCATTACCCCAACCCTAACCTTCCCTTCCCCGCAGCCTGACCCTAACCCTCCCCGCAGCCTGACCCTAACCCACCATCTCCCGCAGCCTGACCCTAATTCTCCTTTCCTTGCAGCCTGACCCTAACCCTCCATTCCCTGCAGCCTGACCCTAAACCTCCCTCTCCCGCAGCCTGACCCTAACCCTCCCTCTCTCGCAGTCTAACCCTAACCAACCCTGCCCCGCACCCTGGAGAGGTTACTCACCTTTCCCTGCGTCCGGCGGTAGCGGCGGCGGCATTTCCGAATAAGAATGGGTGAGAATGCTGATCGATATACTCACCCATTCTAAAAATATTCGAAATGGGGACATCCGATGAGGAACTTTTGGATGTCCCTATTTCGCAAAGAAAAGTTTCTAACCGGGGACTAACAACGCTTTTTTACTTGGTATTTAACATTTTATATAATAACTTGTTGTTTGAGTTATGTGAATACCTCACAATATGTGTGGTTAATCTTATCCATATCTTGGTATACAAGACCACAATTGTCAATTTGTTGCTATGTTATCTCTGATTCCCGACTTTGTTTATATATTCTATTTTAAGATATATCAATATATCAATTTATTCAATTGGATTAAGGGAGTCATATGTTCTTGGTTGTTCTGTAGTTCGTATAGCAGGTTATTGATATCATTTTTAATTTGTGTTTCTCAATTATATGTATTAAATATCCTTATTTTATTTATGTAATATATATGTGCATTTTATATGTCCATACATATGGTGTATATGAATTATCTCAAACTATGTAAGTCGCAACTCTATTACTAAGCTAATTTTGTTCTTTCTGTGGCCAAATGCACAGGCACACACATACTGTGCCTAATTAATAAGTTTTTTGGAAAATAAAATTTCCCAAAATTGGTGATTCATGGTCGCATCTTCCAAGCTCTCTACACCTATACAAGGCATCTATTGGTCTCACACAGACAAGTCGGATACCAGTTTTTCCGTTATTTATCTAGTGTGGATTCACCGCAACATCGTGGTTAAGGTTTGAGCTAATAGATTGGTGTGTGTGCCTGATTTCCATCCTCATCCCTAGCAATATTGACACTTACCTATGTGGTTGGATAATAGTCATTTGTTCAAGTACTTTCTGTTGGTCCTTGTGCTGCCCTACTATTTATGGCTATTTCCACCTTAATGCACAGATGCCACTCTACACTGCTGCTATACATTTCTAGTCAGGCTGCATTGCAGACATATCTATGTGGGAGCTGTCGTTTATATCAAGTCATATTACAACAATTTCACAATTTTTATGTATTCAATAAATTGTCTCTTTTAGTGAGTTGTGACTTCTATATATTTAATTTTATTTGTACGTTTACTTGCATTTGCAGTTTTAATACAATTTGTTGTATTTACCCTTTATAACATTGGTTCCTTCTGTTTAAAAAGTTCTTATAATACTACGGCGTGTGACCCTGGATCTATAATCGGTCTTGGTTTCCTCAGTAAAAATATCTGCTCCTAATTTGAATCAGAACTTTATTTCTATATAAGTGCCATCAGCGCAGGCTCTGACAGTCTGATCATGGCAAAGCGTAATTGTTTACATTTTCTTCCTGGCCTGCAATCAGTAGACACCTCAATCAGACTGGGGGTGTGTCTGGCTGCAGGAGTTGATTGGAGGCTGGAGCCTTTAAATAGCCTGCAGCATTGGTCCCACATTGCTGGTTATAGCGCTTGGTCTCTTGAATTTACCTGCTTTCTTCTCATGTGTGCCTTGTGCATTTGGATCTCTATTTTGTGGTTATTTTCGGTTCTTCTCCTGGCCTCCCTCCAGTTACCTTCCTACCTGCCATCCTAGTCTCACTCCAGACCTCCATTTCTCTGGCTATGTCTGTCTGTTCCCTGATGCGTGCTGCTTCCACTCACATCTCTGGGCTTTACTGTCTCAGTACACAAGTAATTCCACCACAGGTAAACAATTCAAATTAATAGAGAACAGAAAAAACAAATTGAAAAATATAAAAAAATAAAAAATAGTCTGTGTCTTGATTTTTTCGTTTTGAATTACATAGGTAGAGCTTTGTGTCTACCATCTTACATTTCACTGAGTCTGTTGTTGCATCCCTGGGTGTGTGTTTTATTTTGCTTTTTTTTCTACCAAGCCATTGGCCTGGGGATGGTAAACTGATGTCCCTTTATAAGTAACTTTAAACAACTTACTTCTTTCAGGACATATATTGGAGGTACCATCAGTGGCATAAATTCTTCCCAGGCGACCGTAGGCAAGGGGACAAGACATGGCAGACATCATGATGTCAATTCTTTTCTGAGAATAGGTGAGTTTAATACTTTTTAATAGAGCCCACAGCCAGCAATAGCAATATTACTGGCTTGGGTCCGTTACTGAAGTCAAATTCAGGACTAGTCACTGCAGAGGAGGACAATGGAAGTGGCCCCTCCAGGCTAGGGCCTGGAACCCAAACCTCCCGAAGGAATAGACAAAGGTAAGTCCCATTGACATGTAACATGCACGTGCCCATTAATTCCACATGTATAAAGCCTACCAGTCAGGCAGGGTTAGGCATGTTAATGCAGCAGTTCTGCATGGATCCATGCAGAAAATTTAAGGTAAGGTATATGAATACCTGCAGCAAGGTACAAGGAATACTGAAACCAATGTGAAAGGAAAGAGGTTTATTGCAGGTAACAGAATCCAGGTAATAAACGTGTGAGAATAAACAAGCAGGCAAGGTAAACTGTATAGCAACAGCGGCTTAAACCAGATGCTAGGCAGACTTGAGTGGAATGTAGTAGGCAGGTTAAACTGTATAGCAACAGCGGCTTAAACCAGATGCTAGGCAGACTTGAGTGGAATGTAGTAGGCAGGTTAAACTGTATAGCAACAGCGGCTTAAACCAGATGCTAGGCAGACTTGAGTGGAATGTAGTAGGCAGGTTAAACTGTATAGCAACAGCGGCTTAAACCAGATGCTAGGCAGACTTGAGTGGAATGTAGTAGGCAGGTTAAACTGTATAGCAACAGCGGCTTAAACCAGATGCTAGGCAGACTTGAGTGGAATGTAGTAGGCAGGTTAAACTGTATAGCAACAGCGGCTTAAACCAGATGCTAGGCAGACTTGAGTGGAATGTAGTAGGCAGGTTAAACTGTATAGCAACAGCGGCTTAAACCAGATGCTAGGCAGACTTGAGTGGAATGTAGTAGGCAGGTTAAACTGTATAGCAACAGCGGCTTAAACCAGATGCTAGGCAGACTTGAGTGGAATGTAGTAGGCAGGTTAAACTGTATAGCAACAGCGGCTTAAACCAGATGCTAGGCAGACTTGAGTGGAATGTAGTAGGCAGGTTAAACTGTATAGCAACAGCGGCTTAAACCAGATGCTAGGCAGACTTGAGTGGAATGTAGTAGGCAGGTTAAACTGTATAGCAACAGCGGCTTAAACCAGATGCTAGGCAGACTTGAGTGGAATGTAGTAGGCAGGTTAAACTGTATAGCAACAGCGGCTTAAACCAGATGCTAGGCAGACTTGAGTGGAATGTAGTAGGCAGGTTAAACTGTATAGCAACAGCGGCTTAAACCAGATGCTAGGCAGACTTGAGTGGAATGTAGTAGGCAGGTTAAACTGTATAGCAACAGCGGCTTAAACCAGATGCTAGGCAGACTTGAGTGGAATGTAGTAGGCAGGTTAAACTGTATAGCAACAGCGGCTTAAACCAGATGCTAGGCAGACTTGAGTGGAATGTAGTAGGCAGGTTAAACTGTATAGCAACAGCGGCTTAAACCAGATGCTAGGCAGACTTGAGTGGAATGTAGTAGGCAGGTTAAACTGTATAGCAACAGCGGCTTAAACCAGATGCTAGGCAGACTTGAGTGGAATGTAGTAGGCAGGTTAAACTGTATAGCAACAGCGGCTTAAACCAGATGCTAGGCAGACTTGAGTGGAATGTAGTAGGCAGGTTAAACTGTATAGCAACAGCGGCTTAAACCAGATGCTAGGCAGACTTGAGTGGAATGTAGTAGGCAGGTTAAACTGTATAGCAACAGCGGCTTAAACCAGATGCTAGGCAGACTTGAGTGGAATGTAGTAGGCAGGTTAAACTGTATAGCAACAGCGGCTTAAACCAGATGCTAGGCAGACTTGAGTGGAATGTAGTAGGCAGGTTAAACTGTATAGCAACAGCGGCTTAAACCAGATGCTAGGCAGACTTGAGTGGAATGTAGTAGGCAGGTTAAACTGTATAGCAACAGCGGCTTAAACCAGATGCTAGGCAGACTTGAGTGGAATGTAGTAGGCAGGTTAAACTGTATAGCAACAGCGGCTTAAACCAGATGCTAGGCAGACTTGAGTGGAATGTAGTAGGCAGGTTAAACTGTATAGCAACAGCGGCTTAAACCAGATGCTAGGCAGACTTGAGTGGAATGTAGTAGGCAGGTTAAACTGTATAGCAACAGCGGCTTAAACCAGATGCTAGGCAGACTTGAGTGGAATGTAGTAGGCAGGTTAAACTGTATAGCAACAGCGGCTTAAACCAGATGCTAGGCAGACTTGAGTGGAATGTAGTAGGCAGGTTAAACTGTATAGCAACAGCGGCTTAAACCAGATGCTAGGCAGACTTGAGTGGAATGTAGTAGGCAGGTTAAACTGTATAGCAACAGCGGCTTAAACCAGATGCTAGGCAGACTTGAGTGGAATGTAGTAGGCAGGTTAAACTGTATAGCAACAGCGGCTTAAACCAGATGCTAGGCAGACTTGAGTGGAATGTAGTAGGCAGGTTAAACTGTATAGCAACAGCGGCTTAAACCAGATGCTAGGCAGACTTGAGTGGAATGTAGTAGGCAGGTTAAACTGTATAGCAACAGCGGCTTAAACCAGATGCTAGGCAGACTTGAGTGGAATGTAGTAGGCAGGTTAAACTGTATAGCAACAGCGGCTTAAACCAGATGCTAGGCAGACTTGAGTGGAATGTAGTAGGCAGGTTAAACTGTATAGCAACAGCGGCTTAAACCAGATGCTAGGCAGACTTGAGTGGAATGTAGTAGGCAGGTTAAACTGTATAGCAACAGCGGCTTAAACCAGATGCTAGGCAGACTTGAGTGGAATGTAGTAGGCAGGTTAAACTGTATAGCAACAGCGGCTTAAACCAGATGCTAGGCAGACTTGAGTGGAATGTAGTAGGCAGGTTAAACTGTATAGCAACAGCGGCTTAAACCAGATGCTAGGCAGACTTGAGTGGAATGTAGTAGGCAGGTTAAACTGTATAGCAACAGCGGCTTAAACCAGATGCTAGGCAGACTTGAGTGGAATGTAGTAGGCAGGTTAAACTGTATAGCAACAGCGGCTTAAACCAGATGCTAGGCAGACTTGAGTGGAATGTAGTAGGCAGGTTAAACTGTATAGCAACAGCGGCTTAAACCAGATGCTAGGCAGACTTGAGTGGAATGTAGTAGGCAGGTTAAACTGTATAGCAACAGCGGCTTAAACCAGATGCTAGGCAGACTTGAGTGGAATGTAGTAGGCAGGTTAAACTGTATAGCAACAGCGGCTTAAACCAGATGCTAGGCAGACTTGAGTGGAATGTAGTAGGCAGGTTAAACTGTATAGCAACAGCGGCTTAAACCAGATGCTAGGCAGACTTGAGTGGAATGTAGTAGGCAGGTTAAACTGTATAGCAACAGCGGCTTAAACCAGATGCTAGGCAGACTTGAGTGGAATGTAGTAGGCAGGTTAAACTGTATAGCAACAGCGGCTTAAACCAGATGCTAGGCAGACTTGAGTGGAATGTAGTAGGCAGGTTAAACTGTATAGCAACAGCGGCTTAAACCAGATGCTAGGCAGACTTGAGTGGAATGTAGTAGGCAGGTTAAACTGTATAGCAACAGCGGCTTAAACCAGATGCTAGGCAGACTTGAGTGGAATGTAGTAGGCAGGTTAAACTGTATAGCAACAGCGGCTTAAACCAGATGCTAGGCAGACTTGAGTGGAATGTAGTAGGCAGGTTAAACTGTATAGCAACAGCGGCTTAAACCAGATGCTAGGCAGACTTGAGTGGAATGTAGTAGGCAGGTTAAACTGTATAGCAACAGCGGCTTAAACCAGATGCTAGGCAGACTTGAGTGGAATGTAGTAGGCAGGTTAAACTGTATAGCAACAGCGGCTTAAACCAGATGCTAGGCAGACTTGAGTGGAATGTAGTAGGCAGGTTAAACTGTATAGCAACAGCGGCTTAAACCAGATGCTAGGCAGACTTGAGTGGAATGTAGTAGGCAGGTTAAACTGTATAGCAACAGCGGCTTAAACCAGATGCTAGGCAGACTTGAGTGGAATGTAGTAGGCAGGTTAAACTGTATAGCAACAGCGGCTTAAACCAGATGCTAGGCAGACTTGAGTGGAATGTAGTAGGCAGGTTAAACTGTATAGCAACAGCGGCTTAAACCAGATGCTAGGCAGACTTGAGTGGAATGTAGTAGGCAGGTTAAACTGTATAGCAACAGCGGCTTAAACCAGATGCTAGGCAGACTTGAGTGGAATGTAGTAGGCAGGTTAAACTGTATAGCAACAGCGGCTTAAACCAGATGCTAGGCAGACTTGAGTGGAATGTAGTAGGCAGGTTAAACTGTATAGCAACAGCGGCTTAAACCAGATGCTAGGCAGACTTGAGTGGAATGTAGTAGGCAGGTTAAACTGTATAGCAACAGCGGCTTAAACCAGATGCTAGGCAGACTTGAGTGGAATGTAGTAGGCAGGTTAAACTGTATAGCAACAGCGGCTTAAACCAGATGCTAGGCAGACTTGAGTGGAATGTAGTAGGCAGGTTAAACTGTATAGCAACAGCGGCTTAAACCAGATGCTAGGCAGACTTGAGTGGAATGTAGTAGGCAGGTTAAACTGTATAGCAACAGCGGCTTAAACCAGATGCTAGGCAGACTTGAGTGGAATGTAGTAGGCAGGTTAAACTGTATAGCAACAGCGGCTTAAACCAGATGCTAGGCAGACTTGAGTGGAATGTAGTAGGCAGGTTAAACTGTATAGCAACAGCGGCTTAAACCAGATGCTAGGCAGACTTGAGTGGAATGTAGTAGGCAGGTTAAACTGTATAGCAACAGCGGCTTAAACCAGATGCTAGGCAGACTTGAGTGGAATGTAGTAGGCAGGTTAAACTGTATAGCAACAGCGGCTTAAACCAGATGCTAGGCAGACTTGAGTGGAATGTAGTAGGCAGGTTAAACTGTATAGCAACAGCGGCTTAAACCAGATGCTAGGCAGACTTGAGTGGAATGTAGTAGGCAGGTTAAACTGTATAGCAACAGCGGCTTAAACCAGATGCTAGGCAGACTTGAGTGGAATGTAGTAGGCAGGTAAGTGCTTGAAATTAGTTACTCCTGGGCTAAACCATGTTGATTGCAGGGGAGTCATATTTTATCTGTTGCAAACAGTATTAGAGTTGAGAGGTGATGTTTCCTATCCCAGGTCTAAATAACAGTGTGATAGAAAAGTTGGTCAGTATCTGTGTGCCGTAAGCAATTCAAAGATATATCCCTGCATGCACAGAATATAATTAACTTGACTCCTCCTGCAATCAACATGGTTTAGCCCAGGAGTAACTAATTTCAAGCACTTACTTAAGTCTGGATCCAGCCCAGAGTCTATAACAAGCAAAGCCGATCTGTGGCACTTCTGATGTTGCTGAAGAGAATAAGTACATCCTCAGAAGACATTTGTGAGGTCTATATTTCCTTTTATCCAATTCCTTTTCTGCAACCAATAGGAAGATTTGCTGCTTTTTGTAACTCTTTCCTAAAACTCTGTATTATTTTCAGTGTTTATTTTTGTTTCCTCAGTTATTAAGAAATGCAGTAATGTGAATTAATGACAAGAACTGTTCCCATTAGTCAGTTCATGCTTCCCTGCGTCATTGTTACTCTCACAGCAATAACAAAATACTCCCCTCACTGCTTTTAACTTGTAATCATTTTATCCTGGCTAGACATGATTATGTTTAAATTGAAGATAATAAAATACAGCATTTGTTGTCTGAATAGCAAAGCACCGATATGTACCTCATAGCAATGACTAGGAAAGCTCTAAGACATTATACCATGATATTCCAATTCATTCATTGGCAAGAAAATAATGAGTTTGTCCATGCTGAATCATATCTACCAATACAGGGTGTGCATCATCAAAACTTTTATTCGCTGTAATAAAAACATCAATGGTTGTTTAGGTAATGGCTGTAGCAAACTACCATGAAGAAACAAGACATATTTCCTCAGAAGTCTAATGTATTGTACTTTTTTGTTTCACTATTGTAACTGTGCACACATCTGCATTTATGCAAATGATCCTCTTGTTAATCCCTGGTAGTAAACATAACTGTAATTGATATTTTTACAGATTTATTTTTTGCAAAAAAACAAACAAATACCAAGATATAATTTTAGGTATATTTTATAGTATATAGAACATTTTCATTGCCAGAATTCTGGAAGAAAAAGCCTTTGAAAAATATTCAGATCAGGGTCCTCCATCCTAGTGCTGTTCCTTCCTCCTCCACTCCCCCCTCACTTCATAACCACCCGTCCCCCTCTGCTACCCTTTTACTGCATCCCCACCTGGTGGCTCCCTCTCAATCTTTCACTGCACTCTATCCCCTGCTCCCTGATCTTCCAAGCTTGACTCTCATTTTGCTTTGCGTTCTGTGCTTGATTCACTTTATTTTTGTGATATTTTTATAATCATATTGTTTTTAATATAAAGTATGCTGTCCATCCCTACCCTGTATGTCTGTACTGTATTTTGTTGTATTTTGTATGGCGCTGTGGACACCTTGTGGTGCCTTATAAATAGATGCTAATAATAACAATAATAATAATAATAGCAAATGACCTACTACACAAGACCATTTAGATACTTAGATTAAGACCGTACTTATAAGCTTAAGAAGGAAGAGGCGTGCCACAGTAGCTGCTAATTATTTTTTAAGAAG
>WWET01002560.1:192062-204630 GCA_011038615.1 Limnodynastes dumerilii
ACGCTTACACCCGCCGTCCTAGCGACGGCGGGCGTAGGTCTGGATCAGGCCCATTATACAGAAGGGAATACTTTGCTAATTCAATGTATAAGTATAGCAGAATAATCACATAGGGGTAGATCCAGAACTAAGTACGCTAGCGTAATTATTCTAGCCGGTGACGTAAAAACGCAATTTTGTATGTACTGCACATACACGCGCCAGATGTTACGCCACGTAACTCTGAACATACGTACCAGCCTACTATCAGCAGCGTAACTACGAATGAAAGGGCGTGCCAGGCGTACGACACCCGTAATTACGATTCAGAGGCAGGGGGAGGCATTTAAATCCAACAGTCTGGGCGTTCTTAAGTTACGTACGTGCTGCCTGTACTACATCAGTAGTTATGCTGTGTAAAGTTAAGGTAGGGTTTGGTAATCGTAAAACGGCAAAAATACGTTCAGCCGAGGGGAGTGCCTAGGGGAGTGCATAGTAAATACACTACGTCTTGAAACGTAATGGACATGCAGCTCTGGATCTGGCCCATAAACACTTATTAAAAACCTAAATTCAATTCACAGTCATAAAAATGAAAGACATGGATTTTATAAGTGATTGAAAGGTTGCTCTTCACCAAACTTCACTCTTCACCAAACTGCTCACTGCTCAGAGCTTGAAGCTACAAAAGCTCATGTTTAACCTCTATAGACCTGATCTAGGTTTAAGGTTTAAGAGTAAATTATGTATGTAGCCTCTATTGCAAAATTTGTGATCCACAATAGGGGCAATCCCCCTCTCCTATGCAGGGCAGTAGCGAGGGTGCAGCTGATGGAGCTTGTGCTCCAGGCACTAGCAGACCTAAGGGGCATTGCAGAGCACAGTCAAGTGAACAGGTCAACACTGAGAAATCACATTGTGTATATGTCACGTGGGTCATGATTTCTACACTGAACGCTTCATGTTTAATTAAATGATCTGGTTACCGCCCATAGGGCCGTTTCTAGGGGTGGACGAGTCCAACCAACCCTTTTGCCCCTCCTTTTGTGTGTCCAACCAGCCTTATTGCAACTTCCTTCTTTTGTGGCCAGCCAGTCTTATTGTCCCCTCTTTGTCCAGCCAATCTTATAGCCCCTTCTTTATGAGTGTCCACCCAGCCTTATTGCCCCTCCTTCTGTGTCCAGCCAGCCTTGTTGCCCTCCTCTTTACTTGTGTCCAGTCAGCCTTATTGCCCCCTCCTTCTATTTGTAAACCAGCATTATTGCCCCTCCTTTTGTGTACCCAGCCATCCTTATTGCCCCTCCTTCTTTGTCCAGCCAGCCTTATTGCTCCCTCTTTATTTGTATCCAGTCACCCTTCTTGTCCCCTCCTTCTGTTTGTTTGTCCAACCAGTATTATTGCCCCACCTTTTGTTTTCCCAGCCAGCCTTATTGCCCCATCCTTCTGTGTCCAGCCAGTCTTCTTGCCCCCTCTTTATTTGTGTCCAGTCAACCTTGTTGTTCTCATCTTTTGTTTGTCTTAACAGTTTTATTGCCCCTCATTGTGTCCAGCCATTCTTATAGCCCCTTCTTTATGTGTGTTCACCCAGCCTTATTGACCCCTCTTTATTTGTGTCCAGTCAGCGTCATTGTCCCCTCCTTCAGTTTGCCCAGCCTTATTACCCCACACACACATACACTTTTTGTTTGTGTGCAGTCAGCCTTATTGCCCCCCTTATTACCCAGTCTTATTGTCCCCTCTTTGTGCCCAGCCAGTCTTTATGAGTGTCTAGTTAGCCTTATTGCCCCTCTTGTGTCTAGCCAGCCTTATTGCCCCAACTTTTTGTGCAGCCAGCCTTATTGCCTCTCCTGTGTCCAGTCAGCCTTATTACCCCCCACTTTAATTTGTGTCCACCCAGCCTTATTGCCCCCTCCTGTCTCCAGACAGAATTATTGCCCCTCTATGTGTCCATTCTTATCGGCCCTTCCATGTTCAGCTTCCCATTCCCCCATTCCAAATCCCCATTCCCCATCTACTAAAAGATAAAAAGTGCTAAACTTACCTTTCCTGTGTCCTTCGGCTCTCTCCTCCTTGGCGCACGCTCCGCAGTCTAATGACGCTCGCGTGACCTTAGGTCACACTTGTGTCCTGTGCTCAGAGCTGCGGCTTTGCACAGCACAGCCAGCTCTGTAAAAGTCAAAGCTCCCGTGGCAGTGAGAAGTGAGCTGGTGTGCCATACGGCGGTAGGGCATACCATCACTTCTGTGAGCCCGCTATGAGTTAAAATACAGCCGTTCATAGAATATTAAAATTCTATGACCAGCTGTATTCTTACTCAGAGCCGACTCACAGAAGTGGCGGTATGCCATACCACCATATACCGGCCCACTTCAAGCACTGCCACATATTATAATATATGTCATTACCAGACCTATAATATACCTCACATGAGCTTTATATAGTGTACCATGTCCATAGATGTGTAATATAAGGCAGACAGGAAAAGGCATGTGTAATGGAGGGGAGGGGGGGTAGGTAGAGAGATGAGTAATGTAAAGGGGACAGGGAGGGAGATGTGTAAATATAAGAGGAACAGGGGAAGACCATCTGTATGGAAGGGGTGCAGATTGAAGAGGGGGCACAAGAAGACAGATAGGTAATTTGGTGTAAGAGACCGAGAAAGACAGATGTGTAACAGAGGAATGGAAATATGTAATGGGAAGTAGGGGGTGGAAGGAGATGTGTAATGTCGGCTATTTCCATTTTCTCAGACTTTCAGTGCAGTAAGAATCAACGTGAAGCACAAAGAGAATAATCCAACAATCACCATTTGTTTAAGTAAAAATAACACTTCCTTTTAGCCAGAAAATGTCAGGGAACATGCTCCGCTCCTTAGCACACTACACTACAGGACGTTGGGGGGCACCATAGCATTTACTTGCTCTGGGTGCCATTATTACATGTTACACCTCTGCTCCTACATGTGGATAATGGATCCGTGTCCTTTAATATTCTGCACGCAACTCTGTGCTTGTGGAATATGGGATCATACCTAAGGGCTAACACCATCACTTACTGTGCTATCTAAATGCAAGAGATACAAGTTAACAATATATGCAATAATGGGCAGACTAGATGGGCCATGTGGCTCTTATCTGCCGTCACTTTCTATGTTTCTATGTTTCTATGCTGCCAGATTTACTAAGCTGCGGGAATCGAAGATTGGAGATGTTGCCTATAGCAACCAATCATATTCTAGCTGACATTTTCTAGTATGCAATAGGAAAATGAGAGATAGAATCTGATTGGTTGATATAGGCAGCATCTCCACTATTCCTTTTCCTGCAGCTTAGTAAATCTGGCCCACTGGAGTGCCAAAGGCTGCTCATGTCAAGGGTAGATCTAAAGGTGGCCATTTTGAAGTTGATTCACATGAGGCACCGTGGGTTTGACTGCTATTTAAAAAATATCTAACCTCATGATTTGCAGGTGAAACAAAGGAAATTTATTTATGCCAATTGTGAGTAGAAAGCTGCTTTTTGCTTTTTTGATTTTTAATTTTCTTCTACTTTATAGTTTATTTTGCATAATATTGCTTCTTTTCTAATATACATAAATAACCAGATACTGTTTTACAATGTTTTGGACATTAAAATGGCACTTTCTGCACCAGCTGAAATAGCATTATAGCTGTGCAAGCTATTTTATTTTAAGTGTTGCAACTTGTTTATTATATGCTTACGGAGAAGGACTGTAAAAACAAAATTCTAAAAGAAACATTCTGAAGATTGTGTGTGTTATACTAATTGTGAAGCTGTTTATTTTTAGATAGGCTCTTTCTTGTGCAATAGAAGGGAAAAAAATAAAAAGTATGTTGTATGCCACAAACTTGTGACTCTGTCTATGTTGGGAATTAACTCAGTTTGAGACCCAAGACGATTTTGCTTTGACCGTGGGCAAACCACTTCATCTCCCTATGTTCCAGGTAGTAAGCAATTATATTATGAAGTGTTTGGATCAAGAGATATTTGTGTGGAATTCACCCACACTCCTCAGAGAAATAAACGGTAAAATATATCTTGATTTATTCACATATCAATCTGTAAAGGAAAATATTAACAGTACACCTAGATCAAGAAGCAAACAGTAAGCTTCATATATGGCCTAGAAATATTGACAGGGAGACTTATGTTGATGCATGTTTGACAAGTGGTATACTATATTGGTGAATAAAGAACTGCAAATAAGATTTATGGACCGGATTGACAGATATGTGTTTATTATGTGCGTGTTTTTACGCCCATGACACTCCCCTACCACAGACGGGTTTTTGATGACTTACGCCTCCATAGGGCACCCTTAACTCTACGTGTGTATTTACGCGCGTATGTTACTTCCGTACGTGCGTATTTTACTTACCGTACCCTCAAAAGCCCATTTAAATGCCTCCCCCGGCCAAATTCACGTAACTTCGAACATACGGAAAACAACCATGCCCCACCGTACGTATGTCCCTAAGTGCGATTCACAAGTCCGTGCGTAAAGTATTTACGTACGTAAATACTACGTAATTTGCGTGGGAAAAGTTACTACGCATGTGCAGGTAATCCGCTACCTAAAAATATGCATGTAACCACACGCAAAAACATATCTGTGAATACGGCCCAATAACTTTAAAACAACAAAACAGTTTGCCTGGGGAGAACCTGTCACTCTGATCATGAACTATGGTGGCTCCATACTAGCACCAAGCACTCTCTGGCTATGAACTAAGCTCCATTTTTCCCCATGACTTTGTCTACTTACAGGCTTTCTAGTGCGGCAGGGCCCCAAGAACCTACTGTGTGCAACCAAGTAGCGTATTTCCCATAAGGCATGTGAGGAGAACTTGCAGAGTGGTGACCCAGACCAGGTCATAGGTGGTACAACAAGTATACTTAAACCACCCATCCACAGTCTTCATTAACGACAGCTTCCCATAAGAGCCAAAGTTACCGACTCTCCCTGAATATCCAGAAGACTTGCGTAATTATAGCAGTTTTAAGTCCCATCCACCTGCCTGGCAACACTTCTATTGCTTGTGTTACTAGGGACTGACAGGACTTGATGATGTATAATCAGGTCATAGGTGGTACAACAAGTATACTTAAACCACCCATCCACAGTCTTTATTAACGACAGCTTCCCATAAGAGCCAAAGTTACCGACTCTCCCTGAATATCCGGAAGACTTGTGTAATTATGGCAGTTTTCCCAGTATTCTCAGAGAGTAGGTAAATCTCCCGCAGTGGGCTTGAGGCTGTGGTTTCATGTAAACCATGGGCCTAAGTCCCATCCACCTGCCTGGCAACACTTCTATTGCTTGTGTTACTAGGGACTGACAGGACTTGATGATGTATAATGTGTCATCAAGCCCCGCCCCCATCCCTATTAATACTATGAAAAATATAATTGATTGATGGCCCGTGTAATAATCGCATCACCAAGCCGCCACCCCTCCCCCTTCCCCCATACCAGCTTTTATCTCTTTCCTCTGGGTTCTCCCAGAGGGAAACAATGAAAAGGCAGCAAAAGCCCTGACTCTGAGTTCTATTTTATATCATCAAGTCCCACTCATCCTTAGTACCACAATGGATCATAGAAATTGATGGGACCTCAGGCTGTGATTTGTGTAAAATTATGTCATCAAGCTCTGTCCTCATACTACCAGCTCTATCCTCCCTCTCCTGAAGAAATGAGAAGTCCGCAACATTGCACTGCCTAAAGAATATATACTATATAAAGTGACTATTTCATTAGAAAAGTGAAACCAAAGTTCTAATACTAGAACAACACCTTGACTACCAGTCTCTCATCTACAGCTTTACAAGTTCCAGGAAAAATTTAGGACCAAGATACAAAAATAACACATTACATTAAAGAACAAACATTATTGTAAGCTGGGGGTATTGATTTTTTTTCTTTAGTATAATGCAAATAATATGGCAGTGGTCCAGTTTGTAGCATATGCAATTGTGGTTAACAGGGATCATTTGGAAAAACACATTTGCTTCCTTTGTGAGTAACAAACAAATCCTGATAAACCGCATAGCAAATCCTTACATATAATTGTCTTTACATATTAGGATGTACATATTGATCTTTCTGGCACTGAACTTGCTCCTGATGACAAATGTAAATGTATAATGCACTCATTCTGGCAATCTGAAACTATGCCTTGTTTGTTAATATGGGTTATTTTGGAAATAAGTAGCATCTAAATATGTTAATTTGTAACCAGGTTAATATCTTTGTCACTCCTGTGTATGAGTATGGGCAGGATCTTGTCTGTCATTTCTGCTCATTGAGTAATAGTCTCAGAAAGTTCAGGCAAAAGAAATGTGGAAATGTTTAAAGATGGACCGGAGCAACAATAGATGTGTAGATGTTGATGTTAGAATGACACATCATTGATTTATCATTTGGGTAGAGCGTCTGCACAAAGACATTGGATGGTTCAATTCAATGTTCTTAATTTCCAAAAATGATATTGCTGAATTTATAAAATAGATTTTTCTAGATGGACAAGTGGAAGGATCATCTGTCACTGTGCTGCACAATCTAGGTTACAATATAAACACTGCAGGCCATATTCACACCTAAGAAGCTTCTGTGGAGATTAGCGAAATGACCTACCACGCATGTGTAGTAGGTCATATACGCAATCGACGTACCAGTTAGATATGTAGATTGACTCTGTGCGGCCTTTAAAGACCACACGGAGTAGTTTAGTTAGAAAGAGATGGCGTAATGCCGCCTTGGGGTGTGTTTAGTTAGAAGTGGGAGGGGGGAAGGATTTAGATTAGCCGGGAAGGCCGGGGGTGGGGGAGTGGGGAGAGGCAATGTCCATGGGTAGTTTCCTTCTTAAAAGTAAACTGTGCACGGTAAGATAAGCTAGCCTTATGGCACCTAACTCACTCTTAGGTGTAAATATAGTCCTACCTCTTCAATGAATGCACTTCTTTCTGTCAGTCAGGGTTAAAATGGTTTTCAATATTACTTATATTGTACACTGACTACTAGCGTGCTAAAAGCAGCCCTGTAGTCAAAAAGTGGCAGAAGTGTCATTCCTTAAGACTGGATGGGGATGAATGCCTTTTGATTGAGTACCCTGGAAGCAGAGCAACAAGCGTCATTCTTTAATTCTGAATTGGGTTGAAATGTATTCCAATAAAGTAGCATAACATGCATGCAAATAGACAAGAAGTTTAAAGTCAGGACAGGACGTTATGCAGAGCGGAACCGCTTCCACTGCATGGGAAGGAGGAGGCAGGCAAATAATACATTAATGATCATCCCTTACATACCATCCAGCCGCACTGTCACCATGTAAAATCTGAAGGAAGGGGTCACCTGGTGGAAATCCTTTATGCCTCACCCGTTTGGATTTCCGGATGTGATGGGGAATGGGCATTGGACCTCCACTAATACTGCGGACATAGCTCCATCCACAGTGGTAGTGGAGGTCTGGATCAGGTCCAATATGTGTGCTTTATATGTAGTGTTGTATATGAGGTCCCTGTGATATTTCAATTCCTGATCTAACAACACAATTAAAAAGCAGAAAAGTCTACAATCTTTTTCTTGTATTAGACTTGCACTAAAACCCTCTGGCTTTTTCAGCAGGCTTGTTTACTACCGTGATAAAAGGTTGTTCCTGGGTTTTAATAAATATGCTTTAAAAAACGATAGCCCAGGCAAGTCATTTTCAAACACTTCTACATATGAAGCAGGAGTGGATAACTTATTTAGACTATAAAACAGACTACTTTTTTATTTTTCTATCCTCTAAAGTTTCTGTCTGGCTTTTCGCTGTGGATATATACAGTTCCTTGGCACTTGAGCTATTATTTAGATAAATCAGGGCATAAGAACCAGAGAGAAATATAACACAAAGCAGATTCAGCTATATAAAAATGGTTTGAAATACTCAAGCTCTGTGCTAGTGTGAATGTGTTACTTATCTTGAAACATATCATTTACGCAGTAAGTACTTGCAGTACATGTCCACGGTAATTCAAGCCTCATTATTCTTGACTACAAACATTCTTTTTCCACATGCAGACATCTTAAATCTAACAGTGTTACACTGAATATTTAGATTTATTTGTATGTGTAACGCCATCTGTGGCTTTATACTATTTAGTTAATTGCAAAGCAGCCATGATTTTAGCAATCATCCTTAAGTTGGATCATGAAAACCATAGTGAAATTCATATGAGATGTGATTATAATATTTTTTGTTGTTCCATTTCTGACATTGCTATAAATAAAAGGCAACTTCATATTCATAATCACTGTCTATCCATGAATTTGCATCTTTTAAAAGACTGTTTCTCTGGGAAAGAAATATAACTTTTGCATGTTTGTGAGCAAAATGTGAGCTTGGTGTCTTGCAATGACTAAATTAGGGGAAAAAAACAGCAAAGCAAGTGTTTGTTGTCTAATGAAAATGTTGTTAAAAATGACACTTACTTTCCGTAATCTCACAGATATAGATTTCTAGGAAAGAGGCGGATGAAGGTGTTTAAATGGCTTCAATTGATATTGGCCTTTGTCACAGCATATGCCCTTTATATTGAATAACTATGATTCTAGATAATTAACACATCTAATAGTCTGTAACTTGTTACGCTTAGTAATCATTTGATTGTAGACAGTGGCTGAAGTGGAAATTTTAAAGTGGTAGTATGAACATTTAAAAGTCGCGCCATGGAAAATAAAAGAGGTCAATGGAGGTTCATAGCTTTATCGTTAAATCCGTGGTAGAAGTGGTGGGATCGTATACCAGCCCAATCTGAGCTCTAAACTAGGGGTATAATTGACACTTATCTGTTTGCAAAAGGTTAGTTTTAGAATCCAAAATATAATCCACAACCCGTTTACGAAATTGCCCTTTGAAATGAAGCCCTGCAGACCCACTAGAATTGTAAATATGCCCCTCTATTTGGACTGTATGCATGAGGCATTGTCTTATCCAAGATTCAGAAAGACAATACTTTTCCATTGTGTCTCCATAGAAAAGACAAATACAAGCACTGTTTTATAAGCTCCTGTACACAATGGAAGCTGACCACATCTTGAGCTTGACCTTCCCCTGGCTTCCAGGCATTAGGATCTCATAGATGTGTACTGATCCAAACATCTAAACCACCATTTTCCATTTGCACATGTCAGAAAACTTAAGATGTTTGAAGTCTGCCTCTGCGATGAAAGTGCTAGCAGTGCAGTAGCATGGATGTGTGGATATCGCGGCTCTGCAGTTTTGGATCCCTAAACACTGTTACTTAGAGATCCAGTCACATACAATAGGATCTTAGAATCCAGCCCAGCGAATGTATATAATGTACCAATTTAATGTCTAAATAGTGTCCATGGTTGTGCTCCTATAAGACCCAGCGACAAGGGGGGCAGCTGTTATGGGCCCCAAGGTTCCCTCCAATACACTTTTGAGGAGGGATTGGGCCCCAAGTTTTCTGTTGCCAGGCCTTGCTCCTATATACACTAAATAACATTGTACATAAAAATGTTAAAAGGCACTCATGTTAACATGTTTTATATCCGTATTTATTATTGCCAGGTATTCTCATGTGTAATTAGACATAGTTTAATGACTCATTGTCGTAGATTGTGCATGTTTTTACATTTTGGAACCATGCAAATGAAAAAGAATGAAGAAAACATTTCTTTAAACTAGCCATCAGAGGAAGAGTACCAGCTTCCATGGTCTGATCTAGAATTTTATTTTAAGGAAAACTTTATCAACTAGTGATCAATTTAACCCCATCCCCTCCCCCCCACATACTTTTACTGTTTTCTTTATATGTCACTCTCCTCTTTATACCCTTCTCTCTCCACTGTTCTATTTATACCCTTCTCTCTCCACTGTTCTCTTTATACCCTTCTCTTCCCACTGTTCTCTTTATACCCTTCTATACCCATTGTTCTCTTTATACCCTTCTCTTCCCACTGTTCTCTTTATACCTTTCTATCCCCACTGTTCTCTTTATACCCTTCTATCCCCATTGTTCTCTTTATACCCTTCTCTTCCCACTGTTCTCTTTATACCCTTCTATCCCCATTGTTCTCTTTATACCCTTTTCTCCCCATTGTTCTCTTTATACTCTTTTCTTCCCATTGTTCTCTCTATGCTGTTCTCTCCCCACTGTTCTCTCTATGCCCTTCTCTTCCCACTATTTTCTTTATGCCAATCTCCACCCACTGTTTTCTTTATGCCAATCTCTCTCCACTGTTCTCTAAATACCCCACTTCCCCCACTGTCCTCTCTATACCCATCTGTTCCCAGGGGAACTTGAGGATTCCTTAAATACCAGGAGTTAAAGGGGACAACACAAGACAATTTTTTATACACTATAAAATGTAATAAATTGGTTGGTTGTTATTGCTTGATAATATTCAACAGGCATTTAGGAGCCCCTATTTCAACTGATGTCGATCTGGATAGGTCATGGGGGCACTTCGGCAGTCAGACCCATAGACGAGGGAGCTGACATTGTACTAAGACCTATATACCCTAACAGAGCCTGTCTTATCTTACAAACATGTTTTAAGCAAGTTAATTGGTATTTCTTATCTAACTAATTTCTACATTCCCCGTATGTGCAGCATAGGCTAGCTTTGCATAATGTTAGTTTCACATAACCTCTGTTCATACAAAGCACATTCTTATCAGCATGTCTTGACATTGTAATGTCTGGTTTTACATAGTATTAAAAAGACATATGCATAAAATCACATAAAATAATGGAGAACAGGAGCCATCTTAGTGTTCGCAGACACTCGGGCTATATCCGCAGATATATTTTTGTGTGGGGTTGCATGCGTATTTTTAGGAGCGGATTAACAGCGCTCTTTTTCCATGCAAATTATGTAGTATTTACGCATGTAAGTACTTTAGGCACGGACTTGTGAATCCCACTTAGGGACATACGTACGGAGGGGCGTGGTTGTCTTCCGTATGTTAGAAGTTACGTGAAAGTGGGCGGGGGGCATGTAAAGGGGCATTTGAGGGCACGGTTAGTTAAAAAACGCACGTACGTAAGTTACATACGCGCATAAGTACACACGTAGAGATAAGGGTGCCTATGAAGGCTTAAGTCACAGAAAACCCGTCTGTACGAGGAGAGTATCATGGGTGTTGCCTTTCTACGTGTGTGCGTAAAAATATGCTCGTTGTAAATACGGATCTGTGAATCCGGTCCTCCATCTTTTCACACTGTTTTCTCTATACGCCTCTTTTACAACTGCTCAATAAGTACCCCTCTCTTCCCACCTCTCTCCCCCTACTGTTTCCTTTAGTCTATGCACCAATGTGCTCCCTATACCCCATTCTCTTTAGGCCATCCCCCATTGTTCCTAACCCCATCTCTCATACAATGGCTTTCTACTTTCCATTCTACTTTTCTTATATTTCTGCCTCTCACCCCACCACCGTATCTACACTCACATGTATAGTGATTGCTCACACACAGACACAAGAGATTGGACTGGATCTAGACCCCTGCAAGCTTCCCATATGTGTGAGGTTCTGAAAGTGTACACAGAAGAGGGGAGTTCATCCCCCATCACTCCCCTCCCCCATCACTCCCCTCTCTTGTGCAGAGAGAGGAACCCTACCTTAATTTACTTGCACAGACCTCCAAACGCAGATTCACATAGAACTGCTTCCAGCCCTTCATTAGCATGCCTATCCCTACCTGTATGGTGGGGATTAGGCATGCAGAAGTGAAAGGCCGACCCCATTCTCTGAACTTCTACCATACAGAACTGAGTTCCATCAGTGGATGGAGAAAACAGCCGAAAATATGTTACTGAATAAACAAGTGCGAACATACTAGACATGTAAGCACATTGATGTTGCCTTCATGTCCAGTCAGATATGCCATCTCATGGTTACTAAAACATATCTTGGAGGAAGGGAAACACCCCCCCTAAATCCATTCTTACCAACTGCACTCATATAAGGTGAAACAATTGCAACACAAATAGTGTAGCCTTTTATAATGTTTGGGGCTGATTCAGAGATGCGATTTCCACGGCACTTAGGAGCGTATATTTAAGATCCTAGAAAATTCGCAAAACTGCGCATGCGTAGTAATAGTGCAACGCCGTTAGCGTAGCGGTTAGGAGCGTAAGTTCGCTAAGAGCGTACCTTTGAATCGCACGCAAGCACTTAAGATCTTAAGTGCCGCGAATCTTTAAGATCTTAAGGATTTGCATGGAAAGGGGCGGGGGGAGGCAGGGAAATGAGGGAAAGTGGGCGCGGGCTGACACTTAGGATCTTAAATGAACGCTACCACGTCACTTAAGATCCCAAATGACAGCGTATAGTTAAGGCAATTCAATGGTGGTCTAAGTTTAAGATCCACCGCTGTTTGCAAGGGGAGTGTCTGGTTTTGCAGGGGGCTGGAACCTGCTAAGATCTTAGCTAAGGAGCGTATATTTGCGATCTTTTCGCAATCGCATCTCTGAATCAGCCCCAATGTGTCACTAATTGTATCAAACAAAGTTCTAGACTGCTTGTATCCGTGCCGTTACTGAGCGTGTTTCAC
>WWET01002560.1:211722-223746 GCA_011038615.1 Limnodynastes dumerilii
ATTCATTTGTTCCATCTATTTACAAGTGTGTGTTAGCTTTTCTCAGTACCCAGATTGCCAATGTGCCAGTGGTACCCTAATAACTATCAGCATCATTTTCCAAGTGCAATTGTTACAAAAGATTTTCTGGTGGAATATGAGTAATGAATGATAAATTAGTCTGCGTTAAACTCCCCATTACAAGAGTTTGTACCATTCTCCTAATTTCCCCATACTCAATTGGTCAAGTATCTTTCCTTCCATTTTAAAATGTGGTGTTAAAATCTGGATTAGCCAAATACATTATAATAATTTCACTTGTATTAGATATATGATAAATTAACTAATTCAAACCATAAGAGAAAATCATAACAATAAATCTTTAAACCAATATTAGCTTCTCAATACTTAAAGCAAATATGACACTGAAATGATGTCATGTTGAAGTGTTTGCTTTTAGATGCATTATATAGTAGTATATATGCCCACAGAGATTTGTTGTTGTATTTGTGAGTTTATGGACAACATATCAGAAAATTGAATTTAAAGACAATAGAAAAGTAAATAAAAAACACAATCCAATCCAAAGCTTTCAACTTTCTGCAGATATCACTCCTATATTGGGGTTTGACACACATAAATGACTTAATTATTGATCATTCAGTTGTGAGCAAATGTTATAAAGATGCTACGATGCTACTGGCTGTTTTAATTATGATTACTCTCTCATTAAGGCAAGAAGATAAGTGCAATGTGAATTAAAATAATTAACACATTTTATACTTACCCTTTATAGTCATAGGATGAGAAATTTCTGCTATAAGCTGCAGTGAACTTGGGATGATATTGCTGTATAATACATTTATCTGGAGTTGATAATCTGTCTTTACAATGCAAGGGACATGAGAGTTGTGTAAGTGTTATAATAAACTGACATGATGTGTTATAATGCAGGGAGAATAGCAGCAAAGAGGAGAGATAGGACAAACATTGTCTTACAAGTTAAACAATCCACATATGGACTTTCTGAGATTTGTGTGTGAAGCATTGAACTTTGTCATCTTTAGCAAGGATTTTTAAAGATAGTTGTTAGGGGGCTCCTATATCATTCATTAGAATGCAAGCTATATAGTACAGAACTTGATCAGAAAGAAACCAATAGATGCATTTTGTAACCGATAAGATTGTTTTTGTAATCAATGCCGTTTTATAACTAATCTGTGCTGCTCGAAAACTGGTCAGTGACATTCTGTACCCAGTCTCTACCCAGTCTCTACCCAGTCAGAGATTTTTTTAAATCAATTGGTGAAACTATTAGTCATACCATACTTGCTAACTGTTTCGCAGCATCCACATTTCTGGTTGTTTTCTAAGACTAAAACCAGAATGGAAGTTGCTCAATCAATTTATTAGGTAAATGTTAAACAGGTGCTTGAAAGGAAGGGGGTTAATCTGCTTGCCACAGAAACAAAGAGAAAAAAAGCCCCAGCACACTGCCATAAACCAGTAACAAACTCTACTGTTCTATCTGTAAAATAAAACACAGAAACGTTCGTTACACATATTTGTACAAATATGGGATAAGCCACCAGCCACCGTCAAGGCCTTTCTGTATATGGTGGTCCTAACTCTAACAATGAGAGTCCCAGTGTTGGGTCCCATATATATGTTTATAAATTGAGAGCCAACTTACCTAGGAGACACCCCTTAAAGTCTCCAAATGGCTGCTGTGGATCAGCTCTCCCTGTCATCAACTGCTCCTAGACATGCCCACAAACAGAATAAAACCAGAATGGAAGTTGCTCAATCAATTTATTAGGTAAATGTTAAACAGGTGCATGAAAGGCAGGTTGTTTTCTAGGACTGCCAGGAGGACAGGCTACCATTCTGCAAGAATCCATGCTGCCCAAGCTTAATATAATGTATACTTACAGATCATCTTGCAGCTGGGAAACAACCACCACCACAACTGCAGTTCCAATGCCGACAGGTAAGTATTCATCCTAACCCTAACTATCAGATTCCCGCAGCCTAACCTAAAGCCTTCCTTAAATCCTCTATTTCCCACAGCTTAACCCTCATCCTCCCTCCCCTCTCCACAACCTATCTTTAACCTTCTTTTTTATCCAGCCTAACCCTAACTTTGTCCTCTCCGCAGCCCAACCTTAACCCTCCCTGCAACCTAACCTTAACCTTCTCCCCTTTACAGTCTAACCCTAACTTTCCCTTTCTGGAAGCCTAATAATAAGAGATACTAGAGGCATGTGGAACAGGGTAATTTGTCAAAATAAGAACATTCAACATGGTACCCTGTTCTACATAAAAATATTCTTTATTAAACAAGTGTAGGCACTGATACAGCTGATAAAAGCTGCCGGTTGTATTAGTATGGAAATAGCAAATGCTGCAGTGGCAATTGTATCCCCTAGATATATATCAATACAGATCTCTTCACTTCCGCCATTTTTATGTGCACTTGAGTTGGAAGACGCATAGTAAGCACTATTGCTTCTATTGTATTTGTCCTAGTATTACCAAGTGCCCTATTCCTATTTCATATTTCTGGAGTTTTTAAAGGCTGTCTGCGCGAGAGGGGGATTGGTTCAGTTGGAAACACATGGGGATGGATCCAGACCTATGGGCTAGTTACGTTACAATGCGTAGCATATTTACGCTAGCGTAATTACTATGCACTCTGCTAGGCACTCACCTCGGGCATTGGTACTTTGGCCGTTTTAGGCTTGCCAAACCCTACCTTAACTTTCCAAAGCGTAACTACTGTCATACGTAAAGGCTTCATGTACGTAACTGCCTAAGCACGCCCATACTGTATGACTTAAATGCTTCACCCTGCCTCCAACGCATAATTACGGGTGTCATATGGCTGTCACGCCACTTTGTTCGTAGTTACGCTGTTGATACGAGGCTGGTACGTACATTCAGAGTTACGTGGCGTGACATCTGCCGTGCGCATGAGCAGTTTTTACGTCTCCGTCTAGCGTAAATACGCTAGCGTTCGTAACTCTGGATCTGGCCCATGGTTACTGCATCCCAGCAATTGCATGTCAAGAATCAGATAACAGAAAACTGTTATCTCTGAATCTGGGCCATAATGCTCAAACATGTTACTGATACATAGAGCAGTACAACGTAGGACAGTGTTGGCTAACCTGTGGCACTCCAGGTGTTGTGAAACTACGAGTCCCAGCATGCCTTAACTGCAAAAGGATAGCGGATACCCTGCAAAGCATTCTAGGAATTGTAGTTTCACAACGCCTGGAGTGCCACAGGTTAGCCAACACTGACGTAGGATAACTTTAAGTTTAAGAAAATATACAGGTTTACTATTAGGTGACTAAGAATATCGTGAGTTTAAAACAGACATCATGACACCATGTCCTGCATGATTTAACACTGCTAAATAATTTGTAGAACAAGCAGTAATTCTTATCAACATTATCTTACATCCTTTTTGATTTTCAAAAGCTCTCCACTGGGCATTTTCATTTGCAGCCGAGACTGCATGAACTGTCAGAAGGCTAACTTTTAATCATTGACAGTTACGAGTTTACAACCGGAGAGCTCTGACTTCTACCCAGTAATTAGAAGAGAGCTTGTGTTCTTCCATGGTAAACGCATGCAATTAGATTCCTTCTGCTTGCTTTTCATTGCCAATATCTTCAACCTCCCACCAATACACTGTAGGATACAAGGTTTTGTCTCTTTTGATAATAATGGGATGACTTTATTTAAATAAAAGTACCTTGACTAGTTTTTTTTATCAAATGAAGCATGACATTCATAAATTAAGTTTCTTTCTAACTTAATTATAATTATTTTGTCATTAAAAAATGTCTTATTTCTTTTTTTTTTTTTTTTTTTTTTTACTAAATCCTTATCATAAATTATGTTTATATGAATTTAGAAATTCAAAGTTAGGCTTTAATTTGACATTTTAGTATTTGTATTTAATAATTATAACTGTACTACCTTATTCCTCTATGAATGGCAATCAAAAATTGTTCATGTGTACTCTGAGCCAAATTTGGTCCAGAGGCACAAGGTTAATATGCACACTTGAAATAAGTGGTCAATACAGTCTTTGACTCCCTTGTACGTTGTTTTAAGGTGGAAAATTGGAGATCGGACGACCACTAATAGGAGAGGGTGAGTAGATGACAGGATATGTATTGTTGGGATAAGTGGTATGAAGAGAGGGTGTGTGGATGACAGGATTTGTATTGTTGGGATAAGTAATATGAAGAGAGGGTGAGTAGATGACAGAAGATGTATTGTTGGGATAAGTGATAATAGGAGAGGGTGAGTAGATGAAAGGAGGAGTTTGGGGGGGATAAGTGATATGAGGAGAGGGTGAGTAGATGACATAAGATGTATTGTTGGGATAAGTGATAATAGGAGAGGGTGAGTAGATGACAGGATATGTATTGTTGGGATAAGTGATATGAGGAGAGTGTAAATGGATGACAGGAGATGTATTGTTGGGATCAGTGATATGAGGAGAGGGTAAATGGATGACAGGAGATGTATTGTTGGGTTAAGTTATATGAAGAGAGGGTGAGTGGATGACAGGAGATATATCGGGGGAATAAGTAATATGAAGAGAGGGTGAGTAGATGACAGAAGATGTATTGTTGGGATAAGTGATAATAGGAGAGGGTGAGTAGATGAAAGGAGGAGTTTTGGGGGAATAAGTGATATGAGGAGAGGGTGAGTAGATGACATAAGATGTATTGTTGGGATAAGTGATAATAGGAGAGGGTGAGTAGATGACAGGATATGTATTGTTGGGATAAGTGGTATGAAGAGAGGGTGTGTGGATGACAGGATTTGTATTGTTGGGATAAGTAATATGAAGAGAGGGTGAGTAGATGACAGAAGATGTATTGTTGGGATAAGTGATAATAGGAGAGGGTGAGTAGATGACAGGATATGTATTGTTGGGATAAGTGGTATGAAGAGAGGGTGTGTGGATGACAGGATTTGTATTGTTGGGATAAGTAATATGAAGAGAGGGTGAGTAGATGACAGAAGATGTATTGTTGGGATAAGTGATAATAGGAGAGGGTGAGTAGATGAAAGGAGGAGTTTTGGGGGAATAAGTGATATGAGGAGAGGGTGAGTAGATGACATAAGATGTATTGTTGGGATAAGTGATAATAGGAGAGGGTGAGTAGATGACAGGATATGTATTGTTGGGATAAGTGGTATGAAGAGAGGGTGTGTGGATGACAGGATTTGTATTGTTGGGATAAGTAATATGAAGAGAGGGTGAGTAGATGACAGAAGATGTATTGTTGGGATAAGTGATAATAGGAGAGGGTGAGTAGATGACAGGATATGTATTGTTGGGATAAGTGGTATGAAGAGAGGGTGTGTGGATGACAGGATTTGTATTGTTGGGATAAGTAATATGAAGAGAGGGTGAGTAGATGACAGAAGATGTATTGTTGGGATAAGTGATAATAGGAGAGGGTGAGTAGATGAAAGGAGGAGTTTGGGGGGGATAAGTGATATGAGGAGAGGGTGAGTAGATGACATAAGATGTATTGTTGGGATAAGTGATAATAGGAGAGGGTGAGTAGATGACAGGATATGTATTGTTGGGATAAGTGATATGAGGAGAGTGTAAATGGATGACAGGAGATGTATTGTTGGGATCAGTGATATGAGGAGAGGGTAAATGGATGACAGGAGATGTATTGTTGGGTTAAGTTATATGAAGAGAGGGTGAGTGGATGACAGGAGATATATCGGGGGAATAAGTAATATGAAGAGAGGGTGAGTAGATGACAGAAGATGTATTGTTGGGATAAGTGATAATAGGAGAGGGTGAGTAGATGAAAGGAGGAGTTTGGGGGGGATAAGTGATATGAGGAGAGGGTGAGTAGATGACATAAGATGTATTGTTGGGATAAGTGATAATAGGAGAGGGTGAGTAGATGACAGGATATGTATTGTTGGGATAAGTGGTATGAACACAGGGTGTGGGGATGACAGGATATGTATTGTTGGGATAAGTGATATGAGGAGAGTGTAAATGGATGACAGGAGATGTATTGTTGGGATCAGTGATATGAGGAGAGGGTAAATGGATGACAGGAGATGTATTGTTGGGTTAAGTTATATGAAGAGAGGGTGAGTGGATGACAGGAGATATATCGGGGGAATAAGTAATATGAAGAGAGGGTGAGTAGATGACAGAAGATGTATTGTTGGGATAAGTGATAATAGGAGAGGGTGAGTAGATGAAAGGAGGAGTTTGGGGGGTATAAGTGATAATAGGAGAGGGTGAGTAGATGACAGGATATGTATTGTTGGGATAAGTGGTATGAAGAAAGGGTGTGTGGATGATAGGAGATGTATTGTTGGGATAAGTGATATGAAGAGAGGGTGTGTGGATGATAGGAGATGTATTGTTGGGATAAGTGATATGAAGAGAGGGTGTGTGGATGATAGGAGATGTATTGTTGGGATAAGTGATATGAGGAGAGGGTGTGTGGGTGACAGGAGACATATTGTTGGGATAAGTGATATGAAGAGAGGGTGTGTGGATGATAGGAGATGTATTGTTGGGATAAGTGATATGAGGAGAGGGTGAGTGGATTACAGGAGATGTATTAGGGGAATAAGTGATATAAGGAGAGGGTGAGTGAATGATATGAAGAATTGGGGGAATCCTGGGAGTATGCTGGCTAGTGGAAAAAAACAAAGGAAAGAAAACACCCCAGCAACACTGCCATTAACCAGTAGCAGACTATACCATTCTATCTGAAAAATGCAGAAATGTCCTTTACACGTATTTGCAAACATATGATAAGCCACCAGTCACCAATAAGGCCTTTCTGCATATGGTGGACCTAACTCTAACAATGAGAGTCCCAATGTTGGGTCATATATATATGTTTTTAAATTGACCGGTAACTTAACTCCGTCTCCAAAATAGCTGCTGTGGAACAACACCCCCTCTCAGCTGTTGCTCCCAGACAGGCTAGCTGGCTAGTGACAGGAGATGGCAGTGGGACTCGTATACGCAAGTTTTTGGGTTAGACTGCGGTGAAGCGAGGGTTATGGTTAGGGTAATGGAAGGGTAGGGTATGGGTTAGAGTAATGGAAGGGGAGGGTTAGGATATGGGTAGACTTAGGTTCAGGTTGCAGGGAGGGAAGTCTTAGGGTTAAGCTGCATGAAAGGAAGTCTTAGGGTCAAGATGCAGGGAAGAGAGTCTTAGTGTCAGGACGTGGGGTAGGGAGTCTTAGGGTCATGATGTAGGGAAGGGAGTCTTAGGGTCAGGATGCAGGAAGGGGAGGTTAGGGTAATGGAATTAAGGATTAGAGCTCTGGATCAGGCCCTTAGTGTCAGGACGTGGGGTAGGGAGTCTTAGGGTCATGATGTAGGGAAGGGAGTCTTAGGGTCAGGATGCAGGAAGGGGAGGTTAGGGTAATGAAATTAAGGATTAGGGTTGGGGTTACATTCATACCATTTGCAGAACTGTGTTCTATCTTCTATGGATCGATTGCTTTGGCTATGCAAAAAGAGCTTTTTGCAGCGGTGGCCCACATTTAGAGAGGGTCGGACAAATTTTTTGACATCATTTTGATGGGCTTTTATTTAGTGTTCTATAAAATGATAGAATCTGATTGAATTTTATGGGTAACATACACCGTATGGACAAAGTATTTGGCCACACCTGTTAAGTATTGGATTCTGGTGTTTCAAGCAGATGCCCCAGCTGTATAAAATTATGCAGTCTCTGTTTGCAAACATTACGATACACAATGGGTCTTTCTGCAAAGCTCAGTGACTTACAGCATGGTACTGTGATAGGATATCACCTTTCAAATAAGGTGGTTTGTGAAATCTTTTTCCTCCTGAATATTCCACGTTCAGCTGTAAGTGATAATATTAGAAAGTGTAAGCGTTTAGGAACAACAGCAACTTAGCCACGAAGCGAATGACCATGTAAAATCACAGAGTGGTGTCAATGACTGTTAAAGCACATGGGGCCTGATCTACGCCCTCCACTTAGTTACGGCTGGCATATGCGTAAAAACGGCTGTTTAGCTGATCTGTGCATGCGCTGGGCAGATGTTGCCTGTCGTAGTTACTGAATTTCTTTATTCTGGATAGGGCCTATATAACTGCAGCGTAGTTAAGGATGAAGGGGAGTTCCTAGGTTACGGATGCGGTAACTACGCTGCAGTTAGGGAAGGTAGGCTTTAGGGTTAGTTAGATACGCTCCGGTCCGGGCGTAATTATACTCTGTTACGCCGACCGAAGTTAGGGTAGCCTTCAGCCGGCATAAGAGAGTGTAATTACGCCCGGACCAGGGCAGTGTCAGGGGGAGTGCATAGATGTTACGCTACGCACAGCGCAACATCGTAATTCTGGATCAGGCCCATGGTGCATAAATGTCGCCAATGCTCTGCTGATTCCATAGTTGAAGAGTCGCGAACTTCAACTGGCATTAATGCAGGAACAAAAGGGGTAAGGGTCCACCGCAAAGAAAATCTGAATGTAGAAAATTCAGATTTCTCCTAGCCTCTCCCATGTGTCTCCAGCCTCCCAGTATTCCTAACATGTGTCTCTAGCCTCCAGTATGCTCATCATGGACCGTATTCACACATAAGAATCTTTGGATCCTTAGGTGCATAGATTTCCGAAATGATCTACGACGTATGCAAAGTAGGTCATTTACACAATCTAAGTACCAGTTACATAGATTGCCTCCATGCGGTCTTTAAAGACAACACATAGTAATTTAGTTAGAAAGACGTGGCCTAATACCACCCCAGGGAGTGTTTAGCCCCCAGTATTCCCCATGATGTCTCTCCAGCCCACCTCAGTATTTCCATCATGTCTCTGCAGACCCTCAGTATCCCCATCATGTCTCTGCAGCCCCCCAGTATTCCCATCATGTGGCTGTTACGTAGCACAGTTTCATATTGGGGGGATGACTGGCGCCTCTCCAAATTGACACTGGTGTGCACCGCATCCCCCAGCTTATCGCATCGTTAGGCCCCTTATCTCCAGTGAAGGGCAATCTTAATGCTTCAGCATACCAAGTCATTTTAGACAATATTATACTTCCAACCTTGTGGCAACAGTTTGGCGAAGGCCCTTTTCCAGTGCACAAAGCATGGGCTATAAAGACATGGTTTGATGAGATCAGTGTGTAATAACTTGAATTCCCCCTGAATTCAACCCCATTGCGCATGAACTGGAACAGAGATTGTGATCTAGGCTTTCTTGTTCAACATCAGGACCTGACCTCATAAAGGACCTGATGCACAGTTAAGAATGTCATTACAGTCCCTGTTGGTGTAATGGTCAGGCGTCCGAACACTTTTGTCCATATAGTGTATTTTTGTTTTGGAATTATATTACCTATATCCCTATATGAAGGGATTCCCTTCATCAGGAAGACTCCAAAAGGAAGAGATGAAGTCAAAGACCTGCAACATTCTGTCAAATGATTACACCCAGGGCCTGATAGTGACTGGAATGTCATCTACTGTTAGATTATGTTTACATTAAAGCTATTAGTACCAGAAATACAAATTTGTTCTGTATCAACAATTTTAATGAACAATTAAAGTTAGTACCAATATTCTATTGTATTATGTAGTGAGATATCTGAAGTTAAAACTAAAACTGGGAAGGTGCAGTGGCATTGTCAATTAAAACAAACTAAACAAAATACTGTCTTTGTTGATGGAAAAGGTTTAATGATCAACCTATCAGCAATATGATTTTCTACTTATTACCTCCTCCTTTTAAACATCACCATATTGACAAACAGAATTATAATTGGCCTAATTATCATGCAATGTGTACACTCTTTGGGCCTGATCCAGAATTGAATGTATGCCTGAAAGCATAATGTATCTCTGTATGCCCAGAACAAATAGTGATCAAGATCGAATGCAACTCACTGCAATGATTGTTTGTGTTTAGAGTGGCGTTTCATTGAAGGGAAAAGGTGGAGGAGCATAGACAATGTACAATGGTCCTGCAACTGAACCTAATATAGACCCAAACACAGACATACTGTAGATAGCTTTCAGCACTAATTGCATCAGTCACAGGGCATGACTAAAGCTGGCCATACACTAGAGCGATTAACAGCCCAATCACCCAATTATCGGGTGATCGGGCAAATAATCGCTCTAGTGTATGGCTCAGATCAATTTTTAAAATGCCAAATAAATGCACCAGAAACGCTCTGATACGATTATTTGATCTTTCAACATGTTTTATTTAAATCGGGAGAAAGCTCACCATATTTTAAGGGAGCCAATCAGCAAGCTGAATGGCTCCCTATTCTTCAAAGCTGCTGCTGTTTTATATCTATGTATAAAGCTGCTCTGACAGCTTTGCAGGTATACTTTAAAGCTGTCAGAGCAGCTACATACATAGATATACAGCAGCGGCTATTGCAAGGAGTAGTACAGAAAGGGATCAGCCGAATCCGCGCTGTGTGAAACACGGCTTCGGCTGATCCTGGTCTGTGCTACTCCTTGCAATAACTGCTGCTGTATATCTATGTACTATGCTGTTTGACAGCTTTAAAATATACCTTCAAAGCTGTCAGAGCAGCTTTGTACATAGATATACAGAAGCAACATAGAGAGCCCTGTCTACCCCGCCTTCTGCTAAGATTTTTGGTCCCAGCAGGAGAGGTGTATCCATCGTCCCGTTTATCGGGCCACCCCTGCTGGGACTGATAATCATCCTAGTGTATGGCCAGATTTAGTCCAGGAAGCTGCTGAGAATTGATACTCCCAAACCTATACTGGACTATTTGTAAACTGGTCCAAAGGAACCCCTAACAGTGAATGTTTTCCAGATCCCCTTGCTGGAGCACAGGGGTTTTTATTACTCACTGACATATGTGAAAAGATCCACAGGTGTACTCATTATATCATGTGATTATGAGAAGACCAAGAACACATGCACTGTTAGGGGACTCTTAGGACCAGTTTGAGAGCTCCTGGAATATTGCATTACAATTTAACCATCTAAACACAATGCTTAAGTATTAACCTAATTTGTGTCTACTAAAATCTATGTTGTGTGAGTTGTAGTGAACACAGAAAGCATTTCGCCTTGGGTTCCAGTCTGGATCAAGTCTTTTATGATTTGCCAGATTATCAAAACACTTTGTGGGAGCACGGATAATCATAAAAGTGTGTACCCAGCAAACTCATTGACACCCAATTTAACAGACTGAAGACTGTACCATATATAATGAAATTAGGGTGGTAGGGCTTGTTGAGCTACGAGAGGTGCAGATGCAGTCAGCTGGGGAGAGTACCTGAGGAATGAAGACTTGAACTCTGTCACTTAAGACTTTCTTTAGTACCTGTTTAAACTTCAGAGAAATAGCCACAAGGCCTTGAGGATCTTCGCCTTGAAAGCAAAGCTATAGCTACAGCAGATCAAGTTTGCATATACAGCACCCAACCCATGATATACAATTTTGGGGAAAAAAACCTTATTTGCATGATATTATTTAGAAACAGCTTCAGTTTTTGCTTTTTTGGGATACAACCTCTCCCTAACAGATGGTTTGCAGCAGATTATTTCCACTATATAGACACTATAGCACCTATAAAAATAATTTTGAAAGCAAAGCTATAGCTACAGCAGATCAAGTTTGCATATACAGCACCCAACCCATGATATACACTTGTCCAATATTCCAACAGACCTCCAACTAAAGCTGTGCACACACTACATTGATGCTCCATCCCAGCAGTAGTACGCAGTAGTCTCAGTTCCGTACACAAGGACTTCAGACACGTAACACCTGGCACGCACATGTGCAGATGTTACCTGTCAAGGGGATTTACGCACCTGATATGCATAAATCCCCCTCTGCATGCATTTCTAAATCAGGTCCTCTGTCTGTATAATCCTATAGACCAGCTCTTCTCAACCTTTTTTGGGGGAGTACCAGTAACTCACTATGAAAGTACCACTTTGCAGATCACGTAGACATAAAAAAATAATAAAACTAAATTAAT
>WWET01002561.1:7444-37257 GCA_011038615.1 Limnodynastes dumerilii
TGGAGCCATGGTGTACACCGGAGTTATTGGACGGCCCTGGAAGACCACAAACGAAAAAAAAAAAATCATTATGCTATTCTATTATAAATTAGAATACATAGTTAAAAACTAAAAGAGTCAGTAAGATCAATGATGGAGAGAACCACTGTAAAATTCCAGTATATATGGGACCAGATCCAAACTAATGATCGCACTGCTCTTGTAGTGGGGATGGATCAGAAGTCTGGATAGACTGACCTGCACTGGACACGCCTATACTGCATGCTGTGCATACCTGCCCTTTCCCACTAACACCAGCTACTGGAACTAAAAAAAGGAAGGATCCGGATTCCTACAGAAATCTCAGACGTGCGTGGAGTTATTTTGTCATACTTTTGGGATGCTAAATGCAATTATTGCACATTGCGTGGCATGGAATGGTCCAAAAAATAACAATAAGCATTGCTGTGCCGATCCCGGACTCCCAGGAGAATGGGCTACCTCCCCTGCATTTGGGGTTTATAAAGAATGCATTACCTGAAATGGTGGTGGTGTTGACACGGAGGGAATGACTGCACTGGCTGGATCTGACTGCACAGCCATGGGATTGAGCATGTGCTCCATTCCATGGATTTTACCCTCTTCCATCAACTTGGCAGCTGACGCCTGAAACACGGAGTACTGGGCACCAATGGTTGGAATGGCCACTGAAACATAGAAATGAATCAATGACACAATCTTATAACTAATAACCTAATGAAGACTCTGAGATACCTTGCTGTTGTAATGACATTACTTATTTCTCAATATATTGATGCTTGTTTTTGTATTAAATATTAATTTGAGACAAAATGCAACCTATGTGCCCCAGCTTGTTTATGGGGACATTCTGATGTTTATAAGTGGATATATATATATATATATATATATATATATATAATGCACATACATGAGGCCTCTCCTTACCCCTGGTATTAAATATATAGATTATTTTTTATTAAAACATTCTATAGACAATAATTATGTATTTTAATGAATTTTTGTTAGTCTTAGCAGGTAAGAAGACATGAATGAGTGATTTGGGAAAAATAATCAACACAAGATGATTAATAAATCTCAGATATAAAAGAGAACTATTTCTATAGATTCTTAATAGCACACGATCTGGGCTGATTGATGTACAGTAGCGGTTTAGAGATATTTGTAACGAGGGACGGATTGTGGAAGTCATTTGTAAAGCATACAACAGTTTATATGGAACCGCTGCACTCTCTATGTTTAAATGAAGGGCATAAATAGAAAATAATAACATATGGATCAGTCCCTAAATGGTTTAAATATAGCCTTTTAATAAAAACAACAACAAAGAAGAACCAAACTGGTGGCTGGTAGATGGTTATTTACCAACACTAATCAATGGCATTTTTGGTAAGCACTTATCATTCACTATCTGCCTTGTGTAATGTTAGTGAATGACCTCTGAAGTATTTAGGAAGTGTGCATTTAGTACATTAGAGATATAAATGTATCTATAATTGTATGAGGTGATTGTGTTTTATCGCATGTTGAACATTTAAAATCTTTGCAAAAAGACTTTCTACAAAATAAGGTAGAAAATGTCTTTTTATTCAAATAAAGGTCCGGATTCAAAGCTACATAGTTTTCTACGTACAGAAATGGTACATAGATAGCGTAAATAAGCTAATACGCATGTGTAGTAGCTCAATTCTTAAAACAACGTACGTAAGATGAAAACTACGTGACTGTGAATCCGGACCAAAGTGTCTTGGTGCATTATGTGTTCTTGTGGTTATGGCTTTCTGATACTTAGCACAATAACACACAGAAAACTAAGAGTAGTCTCTGTTACATATGTCACTGGATACAATGGAACAAGGTGGAGATGCTGGAGAACATATATCAAAGTGCGAGGACTGCATCCAGACCCCCGTCCAAAACCTGCTTTACGCACACAAAGTGCACAAGTCGGGTGTCTGGACGGAAGTGCGTATACGCCCGACAGATGTTCTGCATAGGATTCATCTGACAGGGCGGCGCATCCCCCACGCCCAACCTAACTCCGCAAACGGGGAGGGAGTATTCAAATATTACAATATAGGCGTGATTTTTGCCGTCTGCGTGGATCAGCCCTCGTATGTACCGCTGATCCGCACAACAGACTTCAGGCTGCCTAATGGCAGCGTAACTATGCTAACCGTCTGCATGAGAGAGGAGTTCACTACCTTCTTTCTGTGGACTGACAGGCCTCCGTATGCGCGGTAAACGCACAAAGGTCAGGATCAGGTCCGGAGTCATATGAGAATTCAAGATGAACCACGAATTCTTAAATTTCCAATTTTTTACTTTAGCTTTCACATATGTCCTCCATAGCATGTCCCTATTCACTAATTAGGGATCAGTTAAAAATGTCAGATGTTAAGACTAACCTGTACCGGGTTTTAGAGCACCTGGATTGACCGCTGATAATTCCAAGTTGGGTACAAGTTCAAAGCCTTTTTCTTGCTGTTTACCCTTCCCTTCATGATATCTGCTATAAATGCCGCGGCCAGCCGAATATCCCCCCAGGTACGTGCCCCTGGGACCAGGAGCTCTGTTGCCAGCTGCAGCTCGCCCTCTGCCTCTTATGCTGCCTGCTTGTAATACCAACACAACACAATCAGAAATCACAAGTGATCACAACTAAAGGCTCTATCAGTACATGGATTTCAGCTTCCATCTTGGTAAATGACACGTCATAGAGAAAAAGTGCTAAGTGTCACACTGTCCTCAATGACAAACAAGGTCATCCCTTAAGTTTTTATTTAATTAAAGCCCAAATAACTTCAAGTTTCTCATCCGCATATGGCCTATCTCAAGATAGATCATGCACAATATTAATATAGATTTATTATCTCCAAAACAAAATCATATCCAAAGCAAATGTTATCTTTGAAACTGTTAAAGGGGAGCTAAAATCCAAGTACAAATAGTACTATGTCTGGGCAATGTTATTAAACACATTAATGCATGTATTTTCATTTGACAGTATGCAAGACATAGGAAGTATTTTCTTGTCTGATGAATGGTCACTGAAGCAGAGTCTATTAACTTGCCCTAATGAAATAGAAAGTCCTGAACACATGAATTTCAAATATTTTGCATACTGTCAACATTACTGATCACATGTTTATGTGTCCATACTACAAAGCACTCTTACATAGAAAATCTGAAACTGATTTATGACTGAGAGCTATGCATATGCCATCAAATGGGTTGTTTTACTGACATGTCAGACACAGAAATCAGGTGACACACAAGGATATACTGATAAGGGAGAAATGACGTGCACTGTGACCAATGACAGCATGCAATAGAAATGTTCATGTGACCTTGAATAAGTTCTCTTATCTGCTCTGGTCACACATGATGAGGATAACAGAAAATTCTAACAATGTGTTCCTTATGTGCTTAAAAAAATTTGGATCACCTTGACTGCAGAATCAGATTCTAAATTTACAATATTTATTCACCATTTGTGAAATATCACCAAACGTGTGCCAAATAGAAAGTTTCAGACACTTAAAAAAAAAAAAAAGATTTCTATCTGTCTCTTCCGCTACCATTGCTGGCTTTCTCCCCTGTTCAGAATACTGGAGACATACCAGACTAAATTTATATGTGGGCAAGCACATGTTCCTTGTCCTGCTTTACTAATGCTACCAAATTTACAATAATCAGTAGAATATACTACCACCAGACTATTAATGTAGGTGTTAAGTCAGGGACCAGCTAGATCTAGGCAGGGGTGGATTGGCCATAGGACTTACAGGGAATTTTCCCGGTAGGCCGATGGCCTCTGGAGGCCATTCAGCAGCTCTTATTTTATTTGAAAACGACTAGTATGTTGACTATCATGGTTGTTGGTTGCTAAAATGATATCTGTATAGAACAGAGATCATTTGAATGTTGTGTGTATTGGGTGCTGGTCACTAGGATGCTGTATGTTTAGGCGATGGTCACTAGGATGCTCTGCGTTAAGGTGGTGCTCACTACGCTACTGTATTTATTGGGTGGTGGTTACTAGGATGCTGTATGTTTAGGAGGTGGTCACTAGGATGCTCTGCGTTTAGGTGGTGCTCACTACGCTACTGTATGTATTGGGTGGTGGTTACAAGGATGCTGTATGTTTCAGGTGGTGGACACTTGGGTGGCAGTGACTACCTGCATTGCATAGAGGTCACTATAAATCTCTTTATTGGATTGTGAAATATTAGTCAGTAGATGTTGTCTTTGTTTGTAACTCTTTTACATAACACACATTTTTGCAATACATAACCCTGCCCCCATATCATGTATTTTGCACTGTTTTTATTATATATTTCTTTATTCTGTGCTAATCTATTTTACACTTTTTTTTTTTGACTCTGCCAATAGTTATCTCACACACATGTGGCCTCTTTAAGTTCCCAATCTGCCCCTGGTTCTAGGCCAAGAAAATGTTCATTTACAGACCTCCAGTTAGAATAATCACTTTTCTAAATTGACACATAAATCTAGAGGCGCACTAAATCTCCAAAAGGGGACATCAATCATTAATCAATCTGTACAAACTTCCCTCACAATTACAAATTGGCAAATAAACATATTTTTGCATATGGCTGTCCTGTTAACTTTTGTGTGAGCTACTGAATACACACTGATCTAGCCATGTCCATTTTAATCGCTCGTATTGATTGGTCTAACCAAAGTATAATTGAAGAATATAGGGAAACCTACTGATTGAGGTGTGATATTCCATATTGAAGATTCTTTGATCAATGTTTTCTGAACCATGTGACCACAAATTGGAGGCTGGTGGAAAGATAAAAAAGTGTACCCACCATGTAATTTATACTTATTATACTATTAAGAATAATTCTATTACATCTTATGTTGATTACACACAATATAACTTATGACTTAAGATCAAATTTGAAGTTTAGATTCAAACAGTTAATATGTCAATTCTAGATGAAATAAAAAAAAAAATTCTAATAATATTTTTTCTATTTCCATTTTTAATTTTAGATCAGTATGTCCTTAATATGTTACAATGTGAAAATTAAACCTAAACAGATCCAAAGCTCCAACAACTAAAATGAACTGTAAAGCAAAAGCAGCCATTGCTAAAAGGTATAATATGAAGGAAACCAGAAATGTAGTGGAAGAGACACACAGACTATGTATAAATATAAATGGAAATAAAAAGATCCATTAGCTAGCCATTTAGAAAGCATAACAAATGTTATTTAAATTTCAATATTTTTCCACAAAATCATATGATGTCATTTGTTACCCCAAGGTGCAACATGTAGGTTTGCAAAATTGAATTCAATTGGATAAGATATTTGCAATAATATGTACTTCATTGTATTAGATGCAATGTTATGGTCACAGTGCACTTCTTAAGCAATTTGAGGCAGAGGTAATGGCCACTGCAGTAAAATGCATGAATCATGTCATATGAATGTGCTTGCTAAATATATACGACTATACAGATTCTGGAGATTCTTCAGAAAAATTTGAGATCATCTTTATAAATTTGCAGAAGTATAGAAAGAAAGATTTGTTAGAGAAAATAGTCAAAGTAGACTTTAACCAAGGTATTGGTAATATATAACACCCGGCTTTTGCCAAACTACACTTCCCAAAATTTTCAGTCACCTACAGGGATCAACAGATAGTGGTTCAGTAAGAGCAGCAATGTGCTACACTGCTCATAAACCATAAATCATAGACACTTACAACAAGCAAATCTGAGACAGATGCTCATTTTTGTCAGGAACATTTAGGAAAACATCCATTGGCTTGTCTTAGCCAATACTTTGCATACATTTTTTGCATATCTGTTAATAAATTGGTGCTACAAATACAAATGTGCTGTAACCCATAACAACCAGAAATGTTCCTAGTTTTTCATTATGTTTAGTTACAGTACATGTGTGACTGTTTTGTATTAATGAATGACCACATGGTATTTATATACCTAGGAGTATGGAAATTATTTCAACCAACATATGCGCTAAAAAAACCTAAACTATTTCTGAACACTACCAGAATGTAACTAGATAATAGATAGTCAAAAACATCAACAGAATAGATACATTTACCAACCTTTCACAAAGTAATCTCTGTTGGGGCCAATTAGGGCATTGTAAGGATATCCATAATATGCCAGAGTGTAAGGGTCACAGGAGTAAACATAACTAGGCTGTGTGACTTCAGGGGCAGTAACAGTAGCAGTAGCAGGTGGACCTCCCTTTGCAGCTTTCTGGTAACGTGTGTATTGTTCCTTATCCACAGGCTTGGCCAAAGTAACTTCTATACAAGATCCTTCAAGTTCAGTCCCATTGAGGTTTCTCATGGCTTGGACAGCATCATCCCGGCTGGTAAAATGCACAAAGGCATAATCACGTATTTTCTTAACCCGCTCAACACATCCAAGGTTGTACTGGCCAAAGATCTTTTTAATTGTATCCTCGGATGTTTCAATCATTAGGTTTCTCACGTAAAGAATTTTGACGGTTTCCATCACATCTTCATCTACATCTATCTCTGGTTCTGCCCAGTCAACAGCAATTTGATGTCCCCACAGCTGGATTCTTCCCGGCATCAGTTTTCGTCTGGCCATAGCAGCTGCTCTGTGGCTTTCATATTCTACAAAAGCAAAGCCTCGATTTTTCATCTTATCAGCAGCACTAGCATAGACAATGACATCCAACACCCCTTCTGTTACTTTAGAGATTTCTTCCAGAATCTCTTCTCTCTTCTTCATTTTCGGAATGCCCCCAATAAAAAGGCGACAGTTGTCTACACTGCAGCAAACCCCTAAAAGTCTTCCTGGCCTGATTTCAAAATTGTTAAGTTCTCTAACTGCCCTCTTGGCTTCGTGCTTGTGTGTGTACATGACAAAAGCATAGCCTCGGTTCTTTCCGTCAAAGTCCATCATAAGACGCATTTCATAGATCCTGCCAACGCTTTCAAACGCTGGAACTAGCTCATCCTCATACACATCTCGGGGTATTTTGCCCACAAACACCTCACAGCCACGTGGTGGATGAAGCCCTTCCCAACCAGGTGGCGGACCTCCATATTTCCTTTGTCCATTTTCTTGAACCATAGCATAACCTGTTCGTTCCATGAGTGCAATGAGAGCAGCCTCGTTAGGTGCACCAGCAACTCCTTCTGTGATTTTTGACGCTGACATATTTGAAGGATCGTTACTCATCATAGCAATAGAATCCTCTGCTGTCATTATGCCAAAGTGATGCAGTACTTGCTGAAACCTAGGACAGGAATAAACACCAAACATTAAAACATGCAATAATTCAGCACACTTCTATGGAGTAAAATAATAACCATTCCTTTCCCTGTGCTTAAGTTGCTTCTGAAAACAAATTAGTCATGTAAAAACTTGGCTAAATTAGAACGACAGGAAAAGTATATGAAGAAACAGCAGATCGTTGGAAATCAGAAGAAAGACACTCCTTATCATGCAAGGACTTGCACAATAAAAGTCAGAAAAACTTTACCCAACAGACGTTTAAGATAGAGATTTATTCATGGTTTGTGATTCATACAAATGACTCAATGAATCTATAGGACATAAAACATGTTAGGCTACTCATACATATTTATAGAACCAATCAAACACAAAATCAGCATTGTCCTATATATGTATAATTTAGTAACGTGTGCCCTGTATTGCATATACAACATTAACATTAACATTAGTCATGACTCGTGGGTGCATTTCAGGTTAATAAGCCTAAGATGACCAAGCATAACAAGATCTATATATGTCTCTAATAAGCATGCCACACTAATTGCTATATGCATTCAAATGCACAATGTATATTACTTAAGAACATGTTATAAATGACATTTGCTTACATACAACTGTCGCTTTTTTATAAGCAAAATCCTTTTCATCAACTATACAAACATATATATTTAACAATCTGCCTCTTACACTGTGAAGGCATCCAGCTGGTGTGATATGTTATTGGCTAGGAAAGCTGTCTTCTTCAAGTAACCCCCTCAACCCCTCTTATTTCCATTCTCCTGCCCCCTTCCTATTGTTTCTAGGTCTCCCCTTTACTCCTGTTTAACCCTTGGTGTTTTAGTTCTACTGCCCCCCCTCCCCCCTCTCTCCGGTCATTTACACCTGCTCCTCCCTGGCTCCTCTCCGATGATGTTTCCCTTTCTTGCAGCATTCTGATGTAACCTACAGACATTATAACGCTGGCATTGAGTCTGTGACACAATTAGATCAATCAGAATAATGGACTTGATGAAGATAAGTCTTTCGGTTGCTCAGCATCAGTGAGACCTATACAATGCAGGGTTTTTTCAAAACTGCTGCAGCTCATGTGCCCCCCTTATAGGATGCGCTGTATTTGCAAGGATGGCATACGTGGCACATCTAAAAATGTATTGGCTAGCTCTCATGACCCAATTCTCCAACAGCTGTCTTAGGTTGAGTGCTATTTAGAATACAAGAGGCTTAAAGACAAGTAATTATCATCAAGTACTTATGTAGTTAATGACCTGTTAAAGAATGACATTATATATTTCAAATGGAATGTATGTTTAATACTGTTTAAATTGTGTTATGGTTTGTTCTGAAACTAGCACATGATGGATAATTTGCATGATAATTTGGACACTATGGGCAAAGTGGCAAAGAAATAAGTGGCAGATCTGGAATCCTCCCAAATGTACAAGTTATAAACCAAGTATATTTGTAGTTCATCTGCATTCGATTTTCCTTCCAATGGCATTGATATCTGTTTTACCCTGTTATGTGCTTTATGTAGAAACTAGATTCCTAAACAAATGCACACGGCAGATCTAGATTACAAGCAAACTGTGGTAAGACAGGTTGTACTGGCTGGAGGGCACAATTACTCTTTAAATTGTTTGTTCAAAAAAGGTTGTCATGGTGAGTGGCACAAAACCAAGTGCCAGCTCAAAAGCTGAAAAAGTCTGAAGTTTAAAAGACTTGTTTACCATTGATACCGCTTTCAGATCGCCGCCCCGGCAATATCCCGGGTTCACAGACCCGGGATATTTCCGGGGCAGCAGAGGATCCCAGGGTCACAGACCCCGTTTCACACTGCAGGGCAGACCCGGGAAATTCAGAGACCAGGGTCTGCCCTGTCGTCATCAGACGGAGTCATTTGTTTACCGTTGCTCTGGCAACAGTAAACAAATTGCACCAATCAAGCGCGTTAGGTGCTACCGGGGTTGAAAAACCCGGGTAGCACCTTTCACACTGTACCCCTACCCGTGTCGGACCCTTCTTTTTACCCGGGTTGAGTTCCAGACATGGGTCCACCGGAAGTGCACCTTTCACATCTCCATGAAATACCCAGGATTTTGCCGAGACCCGGGTTTTTGGTGAAAATCCCGGGTATTTCACCCGGGTTGCCGGGTCTTCTGACACGGGTCCACTGGAAGTGCACCTTTCACATCTCCACGAAATACCCGGGATTTTGCCGAGACCCGGGTTTTTGGCGAAAATCCCGGGTATTTCATGGCGATGTGAAAGGGGTAAAAGTGTGTTTAGCACCAGGGTCGTGTGTAATTCTTTCCACCCAATAGATATTATACCACTAGATTAGTAAAAAACTGATTGCATTAAACAGGGACCTTACTGTCCTGTTGTTATTAAACCCTGACGACTCATGGCCTGCAAGTCTGACATTTGTGGTAAGCAACTGAATTTAACAGAAATAGTTACAAATTCCATTTTTGCTTAAACATAGGACAATTCACAATAATATTGTTAGCAATGAATGCACATGAACGACAATGCTTATAGAAGATTTTATTGTAACACAGCATTATTATTTTATCCATTTATCCCTGGGAGAGTGATTACCTAATATAAACTAAGGAAGTGCTTTAAATATAAGGCATCCATTCTATATTTTGTAACTGTGTTGAGATTATTGAAAAGAATAACAGTGTAATGATAGCTACTAGCCATTTATACATGTAGGAATTTATGGGTAAGGATTATTTGTTTGAACAGAAGAACTTTATTACAGATCTGACGTTAGCACATGAATCATCATATGGTCTATGATGTCAGCATTTTATCCATACAAATAGTCTTAAAAAAATACTGATTCCTACCTAAGACCTTCCAATTAATATATTTTGAGAAATGTACATGCAATTCCCTGAGCTTTGAAGCCAGCCAGCGAACATGTACATTTTAAGGAATACATTTGTTTTAGGCCAGACCCTCTTGTTAAAAACGTAAACAATATTTAACTATGAACAAAGCCTGCCCATTACACATTATGGTCCATTAAGGTAATGAATATGTGGCCTTGCTTTTGTTTTCCTTTTCTTGCCCATAAATCAGCATTTTTTTTTTTACCTTTTTATAAAGTGCATCGTTAAAAGGAAAATCTCCAAATCTCTTTACCCTGAGGCAAAACATACCAGGTCAGACTGGATTTCTCCCTAAATTATACTCATATGGAAAACCAGCAGAGCGATACCCCATGGATATGTAGGCTACTTAATTAAAGGATCGCACGTTTCTGGGAGAATGACACTAAATACTTTCATGGTTAAACAGCACTGATAAAACAAAACAAATAAACACAATATATTTTTTTTTTACTATGTCAACATATTATCAGTTATTAATTTATATAAATAATTCTAATACATTTTCTTGAATAAAAAGTTAATTTTACTCGGTTTGGAAAACTAGGCCTAGTCCTAACAAACCCACTAACTTAAGTTTCCCCTCAAACATGTAATACTATGTACCTACTCCTAGGGTCATATTTACATAGCTGCGGGTTTAGAAAAGTGGAGATGTTGCCCATAGCAACCAAACACATTCTAGTTAACATTGTCTAGTATGTAAAAAGAAATAAAGAGCTAGAATCTGATTGGTTGCAACATCTCCACCTTTCCAGACTAGCAATTTAGTAAATCTGGCCCCTTAAACCCAACTGAGATTAAATAAAATGATTTAGTCAATGGCTGCAGTTAAATTAATTTAAGTAAGACCAGAATTAGTAACATTTGAGTCTATATTGAATATCTGTAGGATCCTATTGCCCCCCCTTCTCTCGTGCATGTGCCTACATCTGACCTTTTTAACATACACCTTGCTCTGGAAAGTCGAGCAGCTTTAGAAGTTACTGATTAATCTGTGGTACCAATGACTGACTTGTACAAATCAAGCATTTAACCAGCTGCTGATTTCAGTGTGTGTGGGGGAGGGGCCCATACTTCATATCTGTATTTTTGTCACATCAACAGAACTGAGCTGCAAAGTACGGCAATTTGTGTGTGAACTCTGATCTGCGTTGTTTGTATAACCCTTTTATAGGAATTGTGAAATAAAGGTTTACAGCGATTGTTAAGGAATATAGCAATTGTGAACATTCATCGACTTCTGCACAGGGTTAGTATCATAAAAATACTGAAATGTTTAACTAAAGTATAGGGTGATCTTTGCACTCAACATGATTTAGCAAAATTTATAACATGTAATCATACTTGTTTAAGGGTACAATAACAGTATGTGTTCTAAGGTACAAACTCTTGAGATTACTATCTCTGCTACAATAGAATTATCTAGTATTAGTAGTATTCTAAAGCAGGCTCCAGATTAGAATGTACGAGTTCGTATTAAGAGTTCTAATTAAATTAATCTATTAAGAAACGATTTTTAAATGCAATGCTAGATTAATCTATTAAGAAACTATTTTTAAATGCAATGCTAGCATTAAAAGAGGTATGGTTCACGTAAAAAGATACTTTTAATACCTTTTAAGAAAAAAAATTACACTGGCCACACACTTGAGCGATTACTGGTCTAGTGTGTGGTGCCAAAGAATTTCTGAAACCTTCAATTATCGTATGGGCAAGTCTAATTATCGGAACCCTGTGCCTCCATATCATAGATGGAGTTTCTCCATCAGCCCAATTAAAAAGCTGCACGGGCACCTGCCATGATTAATAGGAGGCCTGTGCAGCCAATCAGTGCAGAGACTGATAGAAGTCCCATGCAGCCAATCGGATGTAAATCTCAGCAGCACCTCCCTCTTCAGCCCAGATTATCGCTCCAAGCACTTGCAGTGTGTGGTGGCAATATTGGGACCCTTCCCCAGGGAGAAAATGTACTCAATTATCAGAAACTCCTGCTGGGAACGATAATTGCTCTAATGTGTGGCCAGCTTTACATGTCTCCAAATTAACCCTGCATCCAAGATAGTTAAGTTGAAGCAGTGGTGTGTTCTAAAACACCCCCTAAATTTAGGATTTTCTCATGCATCTGAAGTGCTGTGACCTCAGGCCTCCTTTTGGTAAGTGCTCGGTATTTCAGAATTTGGATAATATTAATGGTTTATCTCACTGCTCAACTCAGGAACAGAAGCATGCAGGATCTAAAAAAGCTCATCTGAACAATCCTTATCTTGGAACGTCATAATAAACGTCATTTAAACCAGAACATCAATATTGCCCATAAATATTGTAAATATTCCTGTAACAGCTCCTTGTAAACCAAGTAAAAATGTTAGTAATAATCAGATTAATGACATTATTACCCTTATCATAAAAAGAAAAATGCTAATCAATTATTGATGAAGCCACATCTATTTCTTATGGGTAGTGAGGCCTACATGTATGGTAAGGGTAGTGCTCTGGATATCATGGGGCGGTGTTTTAAATGGTCATAAACTAAAAGATCATTTTTCCAATCCACGGGTCCACTCAACAGCCCATCTGACAGATTTAATCAATGTTGAAATGACTGGTTTGCTAGCTCTTACAATTTCACTGTCCCGATGAAGATGCCGATTCATGTATGCACACTAATCAATTTATCAGCCTGAGATCTGAGATCATCAGCTCTAACCCGCTGCTGAAACAATTGTGACTCCATACACACTGTACAGATATCTGCCTATGGTTCAGAAGACAGTGATTGCAATTTTTAGCATGTTCATAAGACCAAATCATCCGCTGTGGCCTGCTTTATCACAACAAATCAAGATGGCGGAAGCGTACAAAATCAATAATATTAGTCATATTTATTGCCTGACAACAGTGTACTGATTTTGTATTTGGATTTTCTCCTTAACTTCTCCCTTGTGAGCATCTGCTGTTACTATTATTATTGATAGTAATAATAATAATAATAATAATAATAATAATAATAATGGACTGGGTCCAGATTTCTGACATTCCTCTCTTTGCTGTGTGGCCATAATGTATATCGTTCATTTCTGCAATCTGCGCATGTGCACACACCCATGTGATCAAATTTGATCTCAATTTGCTGTATTCAGACTTTTCGGATATGATTCAATACTATGAATAAAACATCTATTGAGCAGATATAATCATGTGTATATGTGTCTCTATACATTTTACACTACATACTCTGTAATAGCACACATACAGGTTTGATGACCACAGTGTACATCTCAGTACACTCACAGGAGTGCCACGAATCCAGAGTCAGCTCACATCTCACAGGCTAAGGTCACGTTAACCAGGAAGCCTGTGTGTCACAAGGTGCTGGAGATGCCATACGTTAGTAGGAATAAAGAAGGGCAAGAAACCGCAAAATAGATGTAGGAAAGCTGAGGTCAGGTACTGTACAGAGTGATGGAGTAAGAGGCCTGGAGAGATGGTGGAAGGAGTTGGGACAGATGGAGTAAGAGGCCTGGAGAGATGGGGAGGGAGCTGGGAGAGATGGAGTAAGAGGCCTGGAGAGATGGTTGAGGGAGCTGGGACAGATGGAGTAAGAGGCCTGGAGAGATGGTGGAGGGAGCTGGGACAGATGGTGTAAGAGACCTGAGAGATGGTGGAAGGAGCTGGTAGAGATGGATTGAGAGGCCTGGAGAGATGGTGGAAGGAGATGGGAGAGATGGAGTAAGAGGCCTGGAGAGATGGTGGAAGGAGCTGGGAGATATGGTGGAGTGGGCTGAGTTAAATGGAGTAATTGGCCTGGAGAGATAATGGAGGGGAGATGGGAGAGATGGAGTAAGAGGCCTGGATAGATGGTGGAGGAGCTGGGAGAGATGGAGTAAGAGGCCTGGAGAGATAATGGAGGGGAGCTGGGAGAGATGGAGTAAGAGGCCTGGATAGATGGTGGAGGAGCTGGGAGAGATAGAGTAAGAGGCCTGGAGAGATGGTGGAGGGAGCTGGGAGATATGGTGGAGGGGGCTGGGAGAGATGGAGTAAGAGGCCTGGAGAGATGGTGGAGGGGGCTAGGACTGATGGAGTAAGAGGCCTGGAGAGATAGTAGAGGGAGCTGGAAGAGATGGAGTGAGAGGTCTGGAGATATGGTGGAGGGGAGCTGGGAGATATAGAGTGAGAGGCCTGGAAATATGGTGGAGGGGGCTGGGAGAGATGGAATAAGAGGCCTGGAGAGATGGTGGAGGGGGCTGGGAGATATGGAGTGAGAGGCCTAGAGAGATGGTGGAGGGGGCTGGGAGAGATGGAGTGAGAGGTCTGGAGAGATGGTGGAGGGGGCTGGGAGAGATGGAATAAGAGGCCTGGAGAGATGGTGGATGGGGCTGGGGGAGAGATGGAATAAGAGGTCTGGAGAGAGAGAAAAGGGAGTGTGGAGAGGTAATGTAAGGTGTCTGGAGAGACAGAGGAGGGACCTAGAGACAGCGGAGAGATCTCATATTTAGTAACGACTGAAATATCCTGGTATTAAGATGTTTGAACCTAACAAATTTAAATATTGGGATTGTTTGCTATTTCTTATGGTTTAGGGGCACCTTGAAAAAAAACTATTAAGAGATTAGGGGTGCCCTGAGACAGTATAGGGATCGCTGGTTTATACAAACCATTGGCTTTTCTGCAAGGGATATAAATGAACAATCTGTGGGCCTGATTGAATTGGCGGCGTTATTTAAAAAAAATTTGCAACGGAAAAAATACAACGCTATCGCCGGTCATTTAGCATAAAAAATACGCAAATTCAATAGTTTTTTTTATCGCTGCGAAAAAAGAGCAGGCAGCGAATGAGAAATTTAACGCAATTTAAAAAAAAACTTTTTTGAACGTCGCAACTCACTTCCTTCTAGCAGGATATTTCAGACACTGGCCAATAACCTGTCATTAGCGCCGGGCACTTCCTACTAGAAGAAGGCGAGTTGCGACGTTCAAAAAAGGTTGTTTTTTTTTACCAAGACACCTGCTCAGCTGCCCCTGGCATCCATGGGCATGCTGATGCTTGTAGTTCTACAAGCATCAGCATGCCCTGTCTGGGCACAAGACAGGGCATCGTTAAAAATCCGAACCTCTCATAGGGGCGAATTTTTAATTAATGCTATTGGTAAAAAAAAGGCGTATTTTAAACACTGCAAAATAATTGAATATTTTAAAAAAATACCGCCAGTGAACGCTTTTACCTCAATTGAATCGGGCCCACTGTTTTATAAAAACCTTAACAAAGTATTTGGCTACACTGAGCCTATTGTTTCAGAATATAAGGCTTCATGATATATATACAAGTAATCTTATAATCACAGTGTGCAAACACCATTCCAGGAGGCACTTTATTATATAGAAAGCATCCTTTTCCTTATCTGACAAACGCCATTGCTGGGCCGGTCCCCCGTCATTAATATAACCTACACTAATGTCTGTTAAAGGCACTAACAAAACAAGGCTTAATCTTTCTGGTCTATTTATTTTAACATTTTAAAGTAAACACAATAGTATAGAATGATCCTGTTTGGCTGTACAGGAGATTCCAAACCACATAACACTTTTATAGCAGGGTAACATGCTAACCAACATTTAAAAGGCCAAAGTGTTTGTGTTCAAACAGGAACAAGTACACAAAACGCTGTAGAGTTTTGGAAACAAACAATGATCAAACATAATTTACTATACACAGCTACAAACCCAGATATGAAATCCAGGCAGTACAGAGGAGACGCTACATGCGTATATGGGACACAGAAAGAAAATACAGCCAGGTGTATATGGGACTAAGAAGAAGCAGTTATCTTGCTTTCTTTGAAGTATATCTACCAATATAATTTCTTTTGAACTTAAGGACCGTTTTAGAGGTTCGGACTGCCCTGGAACTTTTACTATAGGGACATAGGGAAACACTCCAGAGGAACATATATGCTAAGAAGCAAGTGTAAGATTAGAAGCATTAGTGACTGCGGTCAAACATAACCCACTTATAGGCACACAGCACTTGCACTGTACTACATGAGAGCCTATTAGTCAGGACATGGATGGATTGCTCAACCTGCTGAGAATGAGACTTTCTAACCATATCAAGCAACAACTTTACTTAAAGGACATAGTCGGAGGAGACATGTAATGGGATTAGATTTAAGAACAATGCATACATTGTCCTTCTTAACCCTTTCATTCCAAGGACAGGTACAGAAACTGTGGGAGAAAAAAAATGAAGCTTTTGTTCAGTTCTCCAACAAAAAAAACCCCAGACTATTTACCACAGAATGGATTTAGTCAAATTAAAACAGAATTGAAGCTAATTACAAGAGCAGAAAGTTTACCCCGCCTCAGATTAGACCATTGTCCTATCAGCAGCTTTATCATCTTATCTGCTGTAAAGTGCAACACCATGTTATATTAACCGCCATAGGCAAACAAGCCTTGTGTATCCCTTGTACCAGGCACTCCTCAGGCTCCAAGGACCTTTCCTGGTTACTATTCACCTTCCGCACTCTGTCTTACCACACTGTTTTATCATCTCTATTAAAGCAATGTACCATACATGTTACAGCAGGATGAACTAGTACTGACCAAATGACCGTGATTCTATTATGCAAACACACAAGCTGTGCAACAGGCTATCAAATCTACTTCTCAAAGGTCACAATGGAGATCCCATCAAGAACAGACATTAAATATTTGCTGTAGATGAACCATTACAAAATTCAATATATAAATCCTTTTCTTCCATACAATTCTAAAGAATAAGGTTCGTTCGCATTCCGTTATGTGAGCACCATTTAATTGCAGAACTGCTTATTCGCGATTGGAAGCAATTACCATCTTACCTGTCTAGCAGGTTAACATAACACACCACTGGATAAACTAGGGCAACAAGTGCATGCTTTAAGTATGATTTGTATGCAGTCACAAACAAAAGTCATAGAATAGAGTTCATTAAATGAAATTACACTTAGAATATCAAAGATAAACTAGCAATTGAAAACCAAACCATTTTATGGAGAAAATATAGAGAAAGACAAAGAGCCATTTTCAAAATCCATACGTATTCAAATACTCGTGGCTTCTACCTGCATTAGGCAAATGTTTCAATAAAGAAGGAATGATAAGTATTTATCCATGAAGAGAGTTGTCACCAGACTCTCTCACTTGCGCATCAACATTTTCCTAAGGGTCACGTTACAAAAACCTTGAAATTACTGTGTAACTCTCTAGCTGTGCACTTGTCAATGCTGCCAGAAACCTATTACTTCTATAATACCCTAACACTTTTATATTACAGAATAAAATTGCTTTAAACATTATAAGTAACTGTAAAACTAATATTCCTATATCAAGTATCTGTAGTAGCAACATGAACTAAATATGAAATAACAATCAATTTAATGGACTATCTAAATAAAAGCATATTTATACTTTTAATCCACCCTCCCTCATATAATAGTTAAAGAAAATCTAAGCAATAAAAGTTAACCTGTAGGATTCAGATGCCGCTTGCTAGAGTAACACACCTTATAATGTATAAACTTTTCCATACCTCTCAAGCCTTGCTGACAGGTCAGTAGTACAAAGCACCTTTGGTACAGGAGTCTCTCAGTCACAAGGTTTGCAGCTCATGCACATGTTTATTGGTCAGCAGCACAGGGACATTTACATTCCTTGAAAGGTATTTGCTCAGGGCACCTGAAAGGAGTCTAGGTGGGTGTGACCGAGAGGTAAGAGGCGGGGCTTAACATCCCAGATCCTGGGCAGCCTGAAAGCACCTTAAGCATAGATGGGCACATGAAATCATTTATTTTGTTACATTGGAGGAAGCAAAAACCATGAAATTTCCTATAGAGTAGAATTTCTGGATAAATACACCCATTCAGAGCATAACAACTGGCAGCAGGGGAGTGATTTCAGTACAAACAACTTCACCCTAGCACAAGGCGTTGTGCAAATAGTCAGTGTTACCTAGTAGATAAGATAAAGTGTCCTATTGCTTGGCAGTGTTCTGTGTTCTGAGATACATGCAGATTTAATGGAGAGAAATGAAACCAACATTCCAAAACGTCACCACAGAACCAGCGTACATCATTTTCAACCCAGATTTTAGAGCTTCACTGAATAATAATACACCACATTTGAACCTGTATGTTTTATGGTACTCATAACCTATAAATAAGTAATCCAATAGAAATAATAAGTGATTATGACATTATGGGCTAGATTTAGTCCCACCTAAATCGTGACAGTTGTGAGGTATGCACACAGGATTCAGGATAACCTAGGCGTCTAGATCAGTCTGTTTTTATGACAGTCTAGAACCCAGTTATCATATATAAGAAGATAAATGGGTCCTTGCACACAGGATTCAGGATAAAGTAGGCGTCTAGATCAGTCTGTTTTTATGACAGTCTAGAGCCCAGTTATCATATATAAGAAGATAAATGGGTCCTTGTGGGGACTAGTGGCCAAAATGTAGACTTGAAAGCAATACAGCCATATTTACACGGACTATTATGTTCCTACAACTACTACTCTTTGTCAGCTGATAAATAAAAATATCATATACATTTCAGACTGTACCAAACAAAATTAATTTGGGGTAAAAAAAAAAATTTTATTTTTTTTTGTAAATTGTATTTGTATGTGTACCTATTACTGTGTTACATTTTCATCATCCATTGATTTTCCCAGACATTGTTGTTACACATTTCATACACACAGATCAAATCCCTCTCTAAAACATTTGCTGCAACAGAAAGTAAATAAACCTGAAAGAGGAAGGGAAAGAAGCATTAGCTCTCAATAGTAAAAGCTAATCAGTACATAACAACTATGTGGTCCTTGGACACACTTAGGCAAAGTAAATAGCACACCTACACAAAACACTAAAGGAGAAATGAAAAAATAAAAGAAACACCAACTGAAATTAGCCCTGTGACCTTAAAAAGTGTCAGTTCAGCGGGCAGGGCACCCAAGCAGCGGGAGATGGGGAAAGAGGTGTGACCAGCACCATACTTAATGGATGGGGGCACCACTGTGACCAAACAAAAATAAACATGAATGATAGACAGTAGGAACAGGGAAGGGAAAGTTCTGAATCCCCAGAAGGTAATGTGTGCAAAAAGTAATTGCAAAAGTAGTTGGTAAGTGGAATAGTCTCCCATCTGAAGTGGTAGAGGTTTGCAAAGGAGAACAATTTAAGCACACTTGGGATCCTAAAGCTGGGTACACACTACAGCTTTTTCCCATGATTATCCTGCCAAACAATAACGCATGTTTGGAATGATATTGTGTTAATGTGCACGCTCATACAATCATGTTATATCGGTACACAGCACATCACATCGCCTGATCTCTGAGCTGAACTTTTGAACTAAAATCTGACATTTTAATGATCAATGATGAAACCATGAAACCATGTCAGAAGTGGAGGTGGAGCAGTCACAGAAATGCCGGTAAGTCATGCATAAATCAGCATGCTGTAGGGAATTTAAGTAATTTGTGAAATTGTTAAATATATTGCATTGTGTGGAATTTAATATAGTGTGTATTCAGCTTTAATCTTAAATTAAATTGAGGGTCATATAGGATCTTTGTAAGGTTAGAATAAACACCTGGGCAGACTGGGCCTTATCTATTGTCACTCTATTGTCATTCTATGTTTCTATTGCTTGATTCAACACAATCAGTAGTCTTCGAGCATTGTCTTGATCACAAATCACATCTTATACAAATCCTGAATTGATCACATTGATGAAACTGATGGTTAATAACAGGAGTGTCAACTACCAGGTTTCTAAAGAAAGATCCCCACAATAAAAAGTAAGCCACTAATTTGGTGCACTGTGCTTGTTAACGTATAACACTAAGCTTTACAGTTCATAAAAAAAAATGAGTGTAATAAAGACAAACAAGCTTCCTGCTCTGCCAAATCTTATAAAAATATAGATAAAGTTATTGATAAGAGCCGCATTGACCAGAATGTCACCCCTTACCTGCGCCCAACAGTGCTCTCCTGCTTTAGAAATAACAGAGGCTGCTGGCATGAAATTACAGACATGTATCATAAATCTATAGTTTCAACTTATAGCTGAAATGAAAGGTAATGTGTGCAGCAATAAGTGCATCATGTTATATAGCGATGTCTCTTATAAAACAAATTTGTTTATGCAATTAAAATGTGTAGAATTTACAACACCAAAAAGGAAAATCTTAAATCACAAAGCAGTAGCGTACTAGCAGGGACATAAAGCTATGTGATGGGTGTATTTAGGAGCGTAACAACCATATGTGCAGAGGTGGCGCTGCTATGAGATTTGGAGGTGAGGGGGAAGTTTTACTGCAAACACCTTCCGTACCCAGGGTAGTTACCTTGGGCCAGATCCAGACCTATGCCCGTTAGTGTTTAACGCCCGTCGTGGTCATAAGAACGCAGTTTTTCATGTCCCGCGCAGCAGATGTTGCGACCAGAAACTCTGAACGCACTTACGAGACTAAGATCAATAGTGTAACTATGAACAAAGGGGTGTGCCAGACATACGGCACTGGTTATTACGCTTTCGGAGGCGGGGAGGCATTTAAATTGTACAGTATGGGCGTGCTTAGGCGCGTAAGTATGTTCAGCCATTACGGCCGACAGCAGTTACGCTTGGAAAAGTTAGGGTAGGGATTGGTAAGCGTAAAACGACAAAATACGTTCGACCGAGGGGAGTGCCTAGTAATTAGGAAAGCGTAAATACGCTACACGTTGAAACGTAAACTGAACGTAGGTCTAGATCTGGCCCCTTCCCTCTATGGCTCCTGTCGTGCACCTGTAACAATAGAGCAAGCATCTCTTCCGTCATGCATGTTAATTTGCATGAGAAAAAGTGGGCCTGATTTATTCTTTTGATAGCAGAGACTGGAAGTTCAGGCTATTCTAAGCTCCAAAGCAGAGTTTGCTCATGTGACAACGCTTGCACCTTGTGGCATCACAATACTCACTGCAAACTACTTACTTAGACAGTGCACCAATTCTATCTGTGACCCTAAAAGTTCCACTCCCACTGTACATGTAGTTCATTCATCATTATTCGCAGCCAGACTGACGCCTTCCTAGCAAATGCAGAGGTTTAATGCAACGATTGGGAGAATCATCCTGTATATGTTACAGACGATCTAAACAATATAAACTAATAACTAGAAGCCTGATTTAATAACCAATTCCGTATGTAGAGGGTAAGGTTGCAACCATAAGTCAGCTCACCTTCCTAGTTCTGGATCTACCACTATATGCTGGATCAACAATAACAATGTATTTCTGGTTTCTTACAGCCCAGAATAAAGTTTTCCAGCTAAATACTTAATTTTAGAAGAAACAACAGCCCTAAAAGAAAATCTGTATTGATTTTCGTACGACTTTATATGTACTTTGGTCAAACTTAGTCTGGCATTTACAGCCCAAAGGCTTAATGTACCAGTCTCTTAATGACACCTATTCCTTGTGAACTTTTATTGCTGTGTGTATATAACAATTTTAAGACAGAAATTTGGAGTTTTTAACTTATGTTTTTAATTTTGTGTATTAAAATGGCCAACCAGGACCCAAGATTTCCCCCAAGTTTTAGATGAAGTTTATTCAAAGGAAATGTGCGGAAAAATTACTTCACTGAAAGGGTGATAGATAAGTGGAATAATCTCCCATCTGAGGTGGTTGAGGCCAATACAGTAGAACAGTGTAAACATGCTTGGGATAAATATAAGGGTATCCTAAATTGTAAACCAAATTGAGGGTAAATAGGGTCTAGGGTCAGTATAGGTTTAAATAAACAAATGGGCAGACTAGATGGGCCATGTGGCTCTTATCTGCCGTCACTTTCTATGTTTCTATGTTTCTATTAGCTAAACTAGGCATACATTTCTAACAGTAATCAATGGAGCTGATCCATCTATTCCTTTTGGCTAGTGGTATTTCGCTTTGCATGTGTGCAGAACCAGAGCAAGTACACAAACCTGGATGCAGAGCTACCCTTCCACCTGGGTGTGGAACTGGGTGATCCACTATATTTAAAGAGAAAAGGGGCAGTTCAGTGCTGCTGAACCAGCTGGGGGTTGGTGTAATTGTAAAATGGAAGATATTTTCAAGCATTAAATGACCTTACTTGTATTAAAAACAAAGCAATACACATGCTAATAATATAAAATTTAAGCATCAATTATTTTTAAAGACACATTTCCGTTCATACATTACCAAACAGTAATTTATTACTTTTTAAGCCTGAATAGCAGCATATTGGCGCAGATTCTGCATATACATTAAAAATCTATTTAAGACATGCAAACATGTATAGGCAGCTGCATGACACCTCACAGCCTAAGCCTATACACGTCTCAAACGAAAGCCCATTTTCATTACGTCCTATCCAAAGTTGCTAATGTCAGAACTCTAGAAATAGGGCACACAAAGCAGCGGATTTGTGCAAAAACTGTGGATCAGTCCTAATATGTCCAGAAATGATTCCATCTATTTTGGATTGTCATAAGGTAAGTGAAGTCTCTATAGTCATATAATGCAGAACAGGTTAATTTAATATCAAGTCACTTTGTCATACAATGGCTCCAGGCACCTGTAGCTGTTGTACTATAATAATGATTAGGTTCTTGACAGATGGCATATTTGTTTTGCTGTTTAAAATCTGGTAGCTTCCAAATAGAATTAACTGTCACTTAAATGAGACTCGTAAAATGAATGTTAGGTATGTGAAGTTATGCAATGGGGATTATACATGAATTACGCTACATGAAAACTGAAAAGCCATTAACTCAAAAACAGTTTTTAGTTTTATTTATTTCCGCTTGTTAACATTGGTGTGTCACAAAAAGTATATACATGGCAGCTGTATAAAGATATCCAAGTGTTAGGGAGGAACTCCTAATCCTTTTCCAGGAGACGCCTCTGAAACAGGTCCTTTAGTGACTTGTTCTAAAAACTCTAAGGGACAGTTTAACTAAAGTTACTGAGATGAAAATGGGAGATGTTACTAAAGCAAGCAGAGTCTAGATCTAGTTTACAGAATATAATAGCAATGATCTCATTGGTTACTATATCCACACTCCCATTTTTCCTTTTTAGGTGTTCCAGTTATTATAACCCAAAGTTATTTACTACACCCATCCTCCCAAGAGTGACCCTGGCATTCCGCTCTTTATTATAATACTCAAAAGTGCTCATCACTGCGATTAGACATGGAAACTCCAGCCTGTATGTGTATTTTCCAGAGAAGCTACAATTATCCACCATGTCTCTGTCTGGTTTAAGGAAACTTTCTCAATAACAGATTTCAAGATAAGACATCCCCTACCTGTAGTCACACTTCAACCACCTACAGTATTACACAACTGACCATGAAACGCTCCCAGATTTATTAGCTCGCCAAGAAGATAATCTCTAAGTACAAAAACAACACTGTTGTCAAGGTGAGCTTGTGGTGGATTTGGAAATTGTCATAGTGAGAGAAGAAGAGTACACTTTACAGGTGCCTGCTCACTACTCTTTCACATTTCCCGGTGTATGTAGTAAGCAATTCATGCTATACTTCACAGTGCACCCTCCATCGGGTCAAGTTTACAGAATTTCATGATGAACATGCTGTTTGGAATGTCAAATTGTATATCCTCCAAGATTTGCTTATTGAACACCGGTACACCCAGGGGGCGTGTCCATGAAGGGGTGTGGCTTGTCCCAAAGTCTTTTCTCCACTTTTATTTGCTTGTATGATAAATTGTATAATCTCATTTTACACCTTATCATATGAGCTAAGAATTCACAGGAAAGTGTCTAATCGCTTTAACCGAGCTGCGGGAGTCTGTCCCCACAGCTCTGCTATAGTGATGAGGGCCCGTATTCAGACCATCGGATGTATTGCATATACGTCCGGTGTTTACCGAAATTTGATACTGTGCATGCGTAGTCTTTTTTTACGTAATCTACGTATCTTTTCGTTATGTAGATTGCATATATGCGGTCTTTAAGGCCGTATATACGCAATCTACATAACGAAAAGATACGTAGATTACATAAAAAATTAATACGAATGCGCAGTATCAAATTTCGGTATACACCGGACATATATGAAATACATCCGATGGTCTGAATATGGCCCGAGATGCTGCAGGACTAGAAGGTGAGTATAGGAGGGAGGGAATTTGCAAGTCAGAACCCGGTAGTGAAGCCCAATTAGCCAGTACTGTACTAAATAGATACAGTTGGAGGGTATGAAATTGTGCTATATTTCTAGTATTACTAGAACATAAAGGAAACAAATGCTAAAAAGGCGAATGCCAAAAAGGATAGATTTCATGATGTAAGTACTCACTAAATGGCAGGGAACAAATCCTTAAAATCCATGCCTATCCCTTGCAATTAATAACATTGTTCAATTATGCATCTTAGCTCCGTACTGTGCGGTTAGCTGTGCCCGTTATTGAATATAGTTAGACAATTGGCATTGCAGTGTTACCATATGAAGTGTTTTATTTAAATATTTTTGGAAACACAATTTGTTCATGAGGAAATGAGTAATAACCGACGCTGCATGTACAAGGACACTACCAGTACAGAGAAGGTCATTCCCACATCAGATACTTTACAAGATTCATCAGCAGAACAAAGGGAACTTTCTGCCATACCACTCACTCTCCCAGGACAGATGTGCTGTACCCTTAGCGAATACTCAGCTCAACAGACCAAATGGTTTGGTGGCTTCAGCCCACTGCACTCTCAATGCACCCAGCACGTACAAAGTCATACAGTTTCAAGATAAGCCAACAGTGGCAATCATTGCTGCAACTGTTACATAAGAACCTGCATGCAATATAAGCATCTGGCTTGTAACTACAAGAACGGGCATGCTCTGCCATTCAATACTAAGAAGGGCCTACTGGGAGTTCCACAGCAACTGGATGCCTACTCCTGGCTTAACACAATTATGGTCACACTAAAGGAAGGTTTCACAAATACATCAGTTGTAATGAGGCCCCCTGTCAAACAAGTAAATAGCCACAGTGCTATAAATGATGTTACTAGAGTAGTGGTTACACAGGCTGTCTGTTGTAACAACAATTGATGGTTTATGGCTTAATTACTGACAATGCTGAATTATGCCTTATATGTATAGGGTGAGGCTAGCAGACCCTCCAACATGACCCATTCCATTAGGCACAATATACTCTGCACCTGAGCTTCCAACTGTCACACTCACCTGGTGAAATGATTTAACAGATATTTAAAAAACTATTCTGATATTTAAAAGACTATTTCTCTCTCCAACAGAGGTGGTTACCATAGTAACTGACAATTGGAAATAGTATTTTGTACCTAATGGAATGGGTCTTGTTGGAGGGAATGGGCTAGAGTGATGCTTTCATTAGCAGGACAGTGCACTTTGTATTGGATAGAATGTACTTCAGGGTTGCTGAATTTTAAAAGCTTCCCTCCAGGAGATCCCGGAGGGAAGCCATACATATAAGCCAGGGTTGCCGATTTTTTAAATCTTGCCTCCGGGAGAACCCGGAAGCCATAGATTTCTGCAAGGGGGCGGGGCTTAATGACACAATTTATGCAAATTGCGTTCTTAAGCTGATGATGTCATCAAGCCCTGCACATCCTTAGTAACGCTAGGGATTACAGTAGTTATGCACTGCTGGTGGGGCTTGTGGGAGATTTGCTGGCTCTCCCGGGATACCAAATAGCGGGAGAGTCGGCAACTCTGATATATGCATGCAGGGGGCAGAGCTTAACAACGCGATTTATGCAAATCACGTTATTAAGCCTCGTCCTTAACTATTAATTAATTATTTTGGGGTTTAATATTGATGGGGCGGGGCTTGATGATGCAATTTGCTCTCTCGGGCTACCGGGAGAACTGTCCAAATTTCTGGAGTAGTCGGCAATCCTGATGTACTTAAAAAACATAATAAAAACACAAGTAATGTGCTGGATATAAACATGCTAAGCTAATAGGAAGGAAGCACAATGAACTCCAGTATAACAAGCATGTTCATCTGTTTCCTTAATGTGACCACTAACCAACCATATACTGTGATTTACTGTAAAGGGATGAACTGAAAAGAATGCCTGTTGTTATTGGGAAACTAAGATTATCTGCAGAGCAGAATTGAAGTCGTGGGGAAAGGACAATTACTCTCAGTAGAATATAACTAATTGTTCCTGCCACAGACCGAGCATTATCCCAGAAATCCAATCTGCAGTAACTCACCTGGATTAAGGTGCAAGTCTCCTGTGTAGAGCAATTAACCAGTAAATAACAGCAACTGGCAGTTTGAACTATTTACGTTTTTTTGTGGAGTAGAAATGTTCATGCAAAAAAGGTGAGAGAACACTCACTCATCCCCCTGGTGCCACACTCTCTACCACACATACACTAGGGTTAATTTTGTTAGCAACCAGGAAACCAAAGCACCCAGAGGAAACCCACAGAGACACAGGGAGACCATACAAACTCCACACAGATAAGGCCATGTTTGAGAATTTGGCTTCATTTTTTTAATCGACAGACATCGCTGTAATTTGGTGTCGATTTTTTTTTTTTAAATCGCCATATTCACAAAGGTTCGATTTGGCATAGATTTTACAAATCCCAGTCGATATGCGTCGATTTTAGTTTTGCTAAATCGCGGGACTTTTACATGCAATCTCGCTGGCATATCCTTGTTTACAATGTTAAAGTATAGGGCTTTCATGTATCAGCCCAAAGCCCGTGATTTGGTGGCGATTTGGCGTGCTTTACCTAAGTCCCGTGAGATTACAGCATCAGACCTCTATAAAAACACTGTCTGTGATAGTAATTGGGGCCTGCCTTTTAAAGGCAGCATAGGTCTACAACCAATCCTGGAACCTGATACACAGTTAAGAGGGAGTTTGAAATTAAAATTGACAAGTTACACCTGTAAAAAAAACCTGTGGAATTCAGGTGGTGTAAAGTTATTTGTATTCTTTATTTGCAGGGATATATCTTGTAATTGCTTATTGAACACAGATAATGATCAATTTTAATATAACACTAATCTTTAAAGTTGCTCTTAATAAACTTTAAAAACATCACCTCACAACTGTAATACTGTTATGTAAAGATTACATTAAAATAAGTTGTACTCGACATGGTTTAGGGCAGGAGTAACTTGAACAGATTAATTGCAAGCCCATTCTTAAGTCAGAATGTGGACCAGGATGGGGATTTGAGTCAAATCGCCTATACCCCAAGGCGATTTGGAAAACAGCAATTTGATGGCGAGATTTAGGCGATTTCATTAAATTGACCTTAGTGAATAGGGCGATTTGTATATGTTATATGAGAAACATCTGGACGATTTCAGACCAGCGATGTGTGGCGAGTCGATTTGGCTTTAGTGAATATGGCGATTTCAAAATCACAGCCAAAGTCCTGGGAGTTTGGGCGATTTGGCCCAAATCAATTTTAGTAAATGAGGCTCTGAGTCACTATGCTGGGTACTTTCATAGAAATGTGCAATCTATTTAAATAACTGTTGCATTTACTCTTAACAATGAACAACCTTGCTCCACCCATTTCACATATTCACAACTAACATATTCTACGCTTGACACGCCACATTATAGCAAGTTAAGGGACATTTATGGGAGACTGATTGAGGATGATTGAATAAGAGTGGTTTTAATTGATCCTTTTAAGTAAAGTCATCATAACATAACTTCTTAAACATTCAAGTCAACATATTTCAAAAGTTTTACTGATATTTTTTACTTTAACAATATTATGGAACCTATATTGTACAGATTCAAAAAATGAAATCACTGTAATGGAACACCTGTGATGGTACGATTCAATTTTCACATTGTTAATAGCGTACAGGTGCAGTCATAGAAAATTTAGGGGTTTTCCATTTTTAGACACTTTGCCACTTAATGTACAAACAATGTATGATGGGCTTTACTGGTTTTATTGTTATCAGTCTCTATCCTAAGGGGTATGTAAATAATGAGAAAGATATGGCTTCTTTGCTTCACTGGGAAAAAAAACCCATTAGGCTACTGAGCAGCAAGAGAATTGGAAAACACACCTGTAACAAGCCAAGCAAAAAATTAAAAGCCACCAATCACAGTAATGATCTGCTCTCCTATTGTGGAGCTATATTTCCATATCAGTGCTGTCTGGAAACAGAAAATGTTGTAGCTTGTTGCATCTGTTTATATTACACCACTTAAGACTATATGCACAATGAATGAATCACAATGGCCCTTCTCTGTGTACCTGCTCCCTGGATAAACACAGAATCAGTGCTTTTGCAAGTACCAGGTGACAGGCAAGACGTCAATGCTGGGGGGAGGTGTACATGGAAGAGGTAATGAAACCAGGACACTAGAAAAACAGGAACATGAGTGAGCTATTCCATGTGTAACAGTGAAAACCTACACAATTATGTCCTGGTTTCTGGAGCCTATACAAGATGAAGATATAAGGAATGGTTTATATGGTCATTGACTTGTTTCCTTATACATGTCATGCTTTACATACATAATCACATAGGGCCGTATTCAGAGATCCGTTTTCTAGTGGAGTTGTGTGCGTATTTTTAGGATCGGATCTGCGCATGCGTAGTAACTTTATTTACGTACTTTATGTGGACTATACGCACATAAGTGCCTAACGGACGTAAATGTGAATCGCACTTGGGGGCATACGCACGGAAATCAGACGCACAGGAAAATTTACATAAAAGTGGGTGGGGGAGGCATTTAAATGAACGCATGGAGGCGCGGTTATAAAGAATTGCACGGACGGAGCACATATACGCACGTAAGTACACACGTAAAGAACAGAGTGGTCTAGAGACTCGCAAGTCACCGACAGCACATCCGAGAAAGGGGAGTGTCGGGGTTGTTGGTGGCTGTTTCCTTGCTCCGGCCGTGCGTATAATTGCGTACATAAAAAAACGGATCTCTGAATACGTCCCATAGAATGACTTGCAATCAGTGACCTACTATGTACATATACATACAATGTGAGATGTTATATATACAATACATATAACGTATTAATATATAGTCTGTGTCATAATGAACAAACACATTCTACAACTACTCTGTAAAAATAAAGCCATAGCATGGGTTTCTTCTATACACAGCTAATTGCAGTAACCCACCTATAGCTTTTACATAATTCAGCTAAATTTTCACATCAATGGTTATTAATAAGAAAATGCTTTAAATAATCCCATCCTGCAAAAAATAGGTGTATTTGAGAATCCAAACTATGGCCCTGATTCAGAGACTGAAAATAATAAGAGAGGAAAGTTACACCTGGGCAAAACCATGTTGAGTTCAGGGGGAGTCAAGTTAATTTTATTCTATGCATGCAGGGAGAATGCTTTGCTTTTGCTTATTGCACAGATACCTGATCAGCCTCACTTTTAAATCGCAAATTAGATTTGGGATGGGAAACATCACCTTTCAAATACTGGACCGGATCCAGACCCCCGCGTGCTTTCCGTGTGCGCGGGGGTCTGAAATTACGCGAGACCGAGGGGAGACAACGTTCCGTCCG
>WWET01002561.1:43740-55095 GCA_011038615.1 Limnodynastes dumerilii
CAGAAAGAAAGTGCCAGACGCTAAACAGACCGCAGAGGATCCTAGGTAAGTATGGGGGAGTTTTCTGGCTGACCACCAACTGTGCCATTATCGGTACAAGCCGGTACAGCCTCTTCTGCCGGTACAGTATGTTAAAAAACGGTACTGTACCAGCTAAATCGGTACAGTTGAAGGGTATGGTACAAACCCCACTCCCAACTGTCCCACTTTTGTCAGGACTGTCCCGATGAAAGTGGGTAGAGTTTGCATGCACTATAGCCCTTTGGAGGCAGAGTTTGTTGGAGCTATACACATATACTAAATTACTCAATTATATTCTTTTATACTTTAGAGGGTGCATAGAACGTATGCTAGATTTACTAAGTATGCAGAAAAAGTGGAGATGTTGCCCATAGCAACCAATCAGATTCTAGCTGACATTTTTAAGTCTGCAATAGGAATATGAGAGCAATAATATGATTGGTTGCTATGGGCAACATCTCCACTTTTCCTTTTCACAACTTAGTAAATCTAGCCCATGGTTTCTTCCAGAAGCTGCAAAGGATTGTGGGAGTGACCTGTATGTGGTATCATCACTGAGACAGAAGTATGGGACTCCTGATTAAATTTATCCTGGAAATGATGGCACTATAATATTTTTTGTTATTTTAAATTAGAATACTTTTAACACTGGTGTAATAAACATAAAAGAGAAAGAAGGGAGTTTGAAGGTGAAGAGAATATACACACCATTGTGCAATTGTATGAAATAAGTTCCTTATTTTTCAGATTCACATCAAAATCACAAATAAGCAGTTTCATTTCCAAGCACAGCTTCCTCTTAAGTACAAGGACTATTTTCCCAACTCTAATTGTCTCTATGCGTGTTATCTTTTAGTCACAAAGGTCGAAAAAAAATGTCGTAAATCATATTATCTGTGGTCTGCAATTGCAATCTTACTTACTCAAAACAACAAGCTCAACTAATATGCAATGACATGAGCCAACAAGGTCAAATAGGAGAAAAAACATATCAGCAAAGAGCCACAAAAAATGTGAACATCCAAAAATTGCAAAGGTTCCTTTAAATATAAAAGTTCATTGTAGCACTTTTTGTTACTACTGCCCTGCTAGGATGGACACATGGACACAACTCCTCAGTAGAAATACCTCCTATAGTTAGTATGCCACCATATATCTTACCAAAGCTCCTAGGGACTGAATTAGAGTTAAAAGTTTATATTTCCTAGCTCAGTTATTTACAGATTAAACATAAAGAGATTCAGTATGAGAGTTCTGTGTGCACAAGCAAAGTAAACTGCATACAAAAGATTTTTCATTTGCCCTCCTCACTTTGTAACACGGTTTTGCTCAGGTCCACACTTAAAAACAGATGATATTTAGAAGGAAGTGAATGCCGTTTATGATGTAAGCCAATAAATCACTGGAGAGTCCCTTTCCTGGTGCATTGACCTTAATATTGTGTAAGTAAAATATACAAACATACCACTAACAATTGAAAAATGAAGGGGTGTGTGTAATAAGGGCGCATGCTGCCAGTAGCTCCACTCCACATATACTCCACACATACTTATATTCCTGATTATTATGGAAACATGGTTAAACGCCTTGAATTTTAGTTTCTACAGAAAGATGACACAGATATTTCTATATTCCAAGGAATTACGTGTATGATAAAAAAAAAACAAGCCCACAAAGAAACTACTTACACTACATCATGCTCCATCTCTGTTGATGATGTGTTCTCCCTATTACAACCAGCGTGTGATATAAGCATTTATTAAATATATTGTGCGACTAAGAGCAGCCACAGGAAGGATCACCATGATTCAGACCAGAAAACTCCCACCTTCGGTTCACAGTCAGACAGTTTCTATTTCACATCCCCTTTGTATTCCAGCCTAACTTCATTATCCCGGGTGTCTGCCCAGATTAGATTGTGTCAGCTATCTGTACAGAAAGACTTTATCAGACCTACCTGCTGCTCCGTGGACTGCTCTTCATCTATATTGTTCTCATGCAAACGATAGAACAATGTGTTTGCATTGGTAGAAAGGGGAAGCTGTCAGGGCTCTCTGCATTGTTTCCAAAATCACGAATTGTTGAATTGAAACTAGCTAGACCCGAGGCCAATAGGCCAAGCATGTTTTGTACGTGGCCTTGAACACAAGATACTCAGTGGGAGATACAGACTAAAAAGTAACAAGCTGGCTGGTTTCACAACCATAACCCTCCTCAGCTTGCATTAAGCTGTAAACATGTTTTCCACCAAACAAATACAGCTATTGTTTACAGCTATTGTTTTGCAAATTAACTATTTAAAATGTTTTTAGTTTTAACCAATTTTCTATTAAAGCGTTTTGTATGAATATATTTATTCATTTTAGACACAGCACAATGGTTCACATATTTGTAAAATGGAACCACTATTTAATTTTTTTTTGTTTTTTTGAGCAGGAAAGCTAAATTCACCTAAAGTTCAAAAGTGAGGGTGGTAGCGCTTGGTACTTGACTGGTATGATTATAGTGGCTATTGGGACACTAAAGCTGGCCGTACACTAGGATGATTATCGGTCCCAGCAGGGGGTAAGCCGATAAACGGGACTATTTCCGCTAGGGAAATGTCCCATTATCGGCACCATACACCTCCTCTGAGGGACCGATAACCCTAGCAGAAGAGGGGAGGGGGCAGCGCTCTCTGTTGCTGCTGCTGCTTTATATCTATGTACAAAGCTGCTCTGATAGCTGTGAAGGTATACTTTACATCTGTCAGAGCAGCATAGCACATAGATGTACAGCAGTGGCTATTGCATGCATAATACAGATAAGAATCAGCCGAAGCCGCCCTTCACACAGCGCGGATTCGGCAGATCCCTGTCTGTACTACTCCTGCATATAGAATATATAGCCTCAATATATAGCCGCTGCTGTATATTTATGTACTATGCTGCTCTGACAGCTGTAAAGTACACCTTCAGAGCTATCAGAGCAGCTTTGTGCATAGATATAAAGCAGCAGCAGCTCTGAACGATAGGGAGCCATTCAGCTTGCTGATTGGCTCCCTTAAAATATTCTGAGCTTTCGTCCGATTTAAATTAAACATGCTGAAAGATCAAATAATCGCCAGAGCATTTCTGGTGCGTTTATTTGACGTTTCAAAAATTGATCTGTACCATACACTAGAGCGATTATTTGCCCGATCATCCGATAATTGAGAGATTGGGCCGATAATCGTCTAGTGTATGGCCGGCTTAAGAGGGGGCTGCTGATGCTTACACATCACCCAGACAGGAAACTGGAGCGCTGCTCTCCAGATTGTCACTAAGCTAATTTCACCTGTTTTAGTGGTCCTCATATAGAGAGCTTAAAGGCAACAGAAATGCATAGTAACTGCAGTAAAGCAGGATTTGGGGCCAGATTTACTAAACTGCACAGAGGAAAAGTGGAGATGTTGCCCATAGCAACCCGATTCTAGCTCTCTCTTTCCTATTACATACTAGAGAATGTTATCTAGAATCTGATTGGTTGCAATGGGCAACATATCTACTTTTCCTTTTACACAGTTTAGTAAATCTAGCTCTTGGTCTAATAGTTGAGTAATTTGAACCAGTTATGTTATGCCTTATTACACCTTGTAAAATATGTGTCCTTGGGACAATCCCATGGCCTGATCCAGACTAGAGATCATTTTACATATGCACACGTACCTAAGTTACGCACTACTAAGGATAATGCACTTCCCCGGCACTCCCCTCTCACGTACATAACTTAGCTGACATGTTTACGTGTTTAGGACCCTTCCTTAACTTTTTCTTGCATATCTATGTGCGTATGTAAGGCCTTGTCATTTGTAAGTGCCTAACCCAGCCCATACTGTTCAATTTAAATGCCTCCCTCCACCCACAATGCGAACATTCGGCTTGCGCCGGGATGTCACACCCTATTGTATGGAGTTACGTATGATCAGAGTTACGATGAATAACATCTGCTGCATGCATGCGCAGTGCACTCTTACAGCCAGATTTACGCATGACACGTGCATAAATTGTCTGCCGTTATTAAGTCTGGATCAGACTCAAAATGATTTTTTATTTAATTGAACAACATGAAAATGACATTGGGGTAGATCCAGAACTACGTCCGTCTTCCATAGACATCCGTAAAATCAATGATCAATAGCTACTGCGCATGCGTAGTAGCTATTGTACGTAATCTGCGTATCGTTTCGATACGTAGATTGAATTCACCTAAAGTTCAAAAGTGAGGGTGGTAGCGCTTGGTACTTGACTGGTATAATTATAGTGGCTATTGGGACACTAAAGCTGGCTAGGATGATTATCGGTCCCAGCAGGGGGTGAGCCGATAAACGGGACTATTTCCCCTAATTCCACATATACGCAATCTACATATCTAAACGATACGCAGATTACGTACAATAGCTACTACGCATGCGCAGTAGCTATTGATCATTGAATTACGTTCGTCTATGGAAGACGGACGTAGTTCTGGATCCGGCCCATTGCTCTGATTTCAGGACCTGGAGGGCTAAATTGGGGAATATGACCATTATTTGTACACTACTGCAATACAATGAAAGCTGTTTGCATCACTAGAACAATGGTGGGCTGGTGCTACGCAATTAGTGCTGATAGCAATGAATGTGTTTTGTTTTCAGTTGAGGGCAGGAGTAAAGCTGGCCACACAGTAGAGTGATTATTGGTCCCATCCTACAATTATCGTGGATCGGGACGATAATCGCTCTAGTGTGTGGTGCAGACGGATTTCTAAAACCTCAGATTATCGTCCCAGACAGGCTCTGGGGTGATAATCAGATTGAAGGGATTTCCAATTATCATATTGTTTGAGTTTCAAGAAATATGGTAATTTAGACCCTAAAGCGGGTGATCGGGCCAATAATCTCTGTAGTTAGTGAGCATGATACATTTTTCAAAGGCCAAATAAACGTACCAGAAACGCTAGACCCCTGATATTTTATCAGCCAATCAGCTCCCTCAACTGAATGACTCTCTGTTATGCTTCCCTCCTCTGCTAGGATTATCAGTCCCAGCAGGAGAGGTGAAGGGTACGATAACAGGACCTTTCCCTGATGGGAAATAGTCCTGTTTATTGGGCCACCTCTTCCGGAATCGGTAATCGTCCTTGTGTATAACCAGCTTAAATCACAGAAGGATTGACAACTGAATCGTGCGTTTGGGCCGATAATCGCTCTAGTGTGTGCCCAGCTTAACTGCATACAAAATTGCAAATCTGAATCTGGACAAACTATGCTGCAATGTGTGGGTTGCAAATGTCTTGGTTTTATATTTTTGCATACAGGGAAAATACTGGCTTCGTTTTTATTATTTTACACAAATACTGAATACTTTTATTTCTAAACTCTAACTTAGAGTTGAGCTGCAAAACATCATGTCCTATTCTGTTTGCACATTTTGCACTTCCCCCCTGCTGTTCAACATAGTTTTGCCAAGGTGCAGTTTTGCTTCTTTTTTGCTGTTAATTCCAACTCTGGATCAACCACTGACTCTTTAATCTAGTTGTCAAAATGAGTGGCCAAGTTGGTTACAGACCTGGTTGTTTGACAAGGAGAAGGAATCTTGATACTTGATGAGTGCCTCTCTAAACTGAACAGATAGTTAACTATAAAGGATCTGCCAACTAGTGTTTCTAGAAGGCAGGGCCAGATTAACAATGGGGCTAATGGGACTACAGCCCCAGGCCTCCATCTGAAAATAGGCCCCCCACACACTGCAGATCTCCAGGTCTCCCACTGCAGTGCATAGGGATGAATGTCAGGGAATGACAGCCTCCTCTAAAGCATACTATACAGTGTGGGCCCGTGATCATTTTCAGCCCCAGGCCGACATGGCGCTCAATCCGGCCCTGCTAGAAGGATAGATATGATTGGAGTCTACAAATTTTAGTGACCAGGTTTGACAACATTTGGTCATTTTGCCCATATGCCTGAGATTAACAGACAAGTAGTGATTATATGGATCTAGTGACCATATTTAACAAAATGGCTAATGATAACAACAATGATTGAATTATTATTGGGCATAGAAGTAATTACTGGCTAAGCACTGTCATGAGATCAGATGTGATAGCAGAGGTTGGTCAATCAATGCACACTTTTGTACCCTGTGGTAGAAATGTGTTAATTGATCAGGCTATGGTCTCTGAGAATATTACGAGTTTAAAAGTTAGGTATTTCTTTTTTATACTTCTGATAAGTGCTCTGTGTCAGATACCTTATTACTTACAGCTATTATTTATACTTGTGTGCTACCCTCCCGTATCATGATTCTATGCACAGGGCATTAAAAACATGATTTGCATCATATAACCTCTTCTCAATGCTCTAGGATACAGTTCTTGTAATCATGCATGAGTGATCATTAATACCATCATGCTGTATGGTGCATGGTGCATTATATTCTATTATCTACTTTCCCATCAGTTACAAAGCATGATAATTAAGGAAAAAATCTCCAGCCACCTACCATGGCCAAGGATTGCAGAGCTGTGCAAGGCATCATGGGTGTATTTAGCCAATCACAAACACTCATCTAATATCACTTATTTTACTGAGCTTAGGAACACACATCTTGATATGAGCACCGATTTTGTGAAAATAGCCAGCAAATTGAACATACAGGGTAAGGATGAAGTGCTGGTCCGGCCGGCCCTATTTTGAAAATGAATGATGGCTGTATCATTGGGCCCGATCCTGGGCTATGGACATGGCTATGTTATGTACGACGGATCTTACGAGAAAGGGACTTTACCCCCCATTACGACTGTCGTATCTCCACCGTCAAGGCGGAGATAGACATATTAATGAGGAGACAGGGCGGGGAAAGCCTTGTTACGATCAGATATGCGTCAGATATGCAATAAAAGGTTAGTATCTCTGTTGGGCGCTGAACAAACTATCTAAAAAAATATACCCTAAAAGCAAACAGGTGAATAATCTCCTAGGAAGTCTCTCAATAACCTTCTTAAAGGGTGAATAGCTGGTATAGAGGTGTCTTGATTGGAGATCTCAAAACCATCCCATTAATACCAATAAAACAAGAAGAAGAAATATACAAATATTGTATCTTTCTTCTTCTTGTTTTATTGGTATTAATGGGATGGTTTTGAGATCTCCAATCAAGACACCTCTATACCAGCTATTCACCCTTTAAGAAGGTTATTGAGAGACTTCCTAGGAGATTATTCACCTGTTTGCTTTTAGGTTATATTTTTCTAGATAGTTTGTTCAGCGCCCAACAGAGATACTAACCTTTTATTGTCAGTCGTCTTTCTAAAGAGTGTAGGACTCTTTTTTCAGTATCTCAGTCAGGCAGCAGAACCCCTTTTTTGGCGCAACTGATCCTGGTTCTATATATATTTGCATGCGTCAGATATGCGTCCGTAAGGCCGCATACGTTATCGTAAGAGTTAAGGTTGGAATCTGGACACGTAAGTGTCCAGATTTACTACCGAGAGCGTAGAATGCAGGGTGTGTGCACTCCCCGCTACGAGAGCAGGCCATAATGACCTAGTAGGTCTGGATCCGGCCCATTGTATAAAACCTACTGAAAAAAAGAAAGTTGCTATTGGGAATGGGAATCTGTTTCACCGTTACCAATGGCTACAGGCTGTGGTTTTGCGGCGGGTAATAGGTTAGGGCTAGGCTGCAGTGGGCTGAGGTTAGGTTTAGGGCTTAAGGGAAATGGAAGGTTAGAGCTGAAAAAGGGGAATGTTAAAGTTAGACAATGGGAAACAGAGGATTCAGAAAGGGTTAAGGGTAGGGTTAGCAAAAACACTTACCTTTCGACAAATGACTCTTCACGATTCCACGAGATGCATCATCGCCGCTTTCTATAATGGAGACTGCTGGTAATTGCAATCTACATTCAGCTGCCATACAATGGTCTTTTGGAAAAAAGGCCATTGTCCCAGCAAATCACATCTGCACAGGTGTGCCAGTTTTAATAAAAGATTACTAGCTTGCAGTTAAAATGTTAAATATAATGAGACATGGCCCAGTGGTCTGTTCGTTCAGAATAACCTGTTCCCTGAAAGGTCTATAGTTAGATAAACACGGAACAGCCATAATAAAATGTTTTCTATAAACATGACATACTGGTCATATTGTAGGCACCTGCATCACGCTAAAATATTTTTGTTCTAACAAACAGAAACAGAACTCACTCAACAATGTAATAAAAACTTGTTATATTATGTACGTGTCTTTCTGGCCTTTTTTTTTTTTTAACCTTTTTTAGCCTGTTTTCTAGCAATGATTATTCCTCCCACTCTGTTACTTCAGAGAACAAGTTTGGTAATGGAATGCCCTTCAAACTCATGGTCGATTGCTTCTAGTAAATGTTTTACCAGACACTAAACAACCTTTGTGTTCCACCCTTAGTGCAAACATTGTATGAAGGATGAAAAATAATATTCAGGAACAGTCACATAGAACTTGGAGGTGGTAAAGATATAAAAGATACTATGAGAAAATGCATGTTATTGCAATGTCATTCAATTAATTCCAGTGTTATCATGTTTGCAATTGTAGATCACCATAAATTAAGTATTTTTTTTCTGGAAATGACTTTTATTAAAATGTAATATGTAATAAACCTGACACCCATATTAATCCATGTTATTGCTTAATCAGCTTTCTGAGCCTTTATGACACTTTCTTAATTGGAAAAAAAAACCTATAAAATTGAATGAACAGAACAGCAAAAGCTATTGAGAGGCTTAGAGCTTAAACATCCCCCCAGGTATGTCTGTATTTCAATATGTTATATACCACATCACAGATGTATAATAACATAGGATTGAGGTAAGCTGTCATGTATGCATGTGCAATACAGAGATTGTACATAGGGCTGTAGCTAGGGGTGTACAACAGGGCAGTTATCCAGGGCGCAAAGATAAAGGGACATGCCAATAACTTCCTAAAAGTTACTATTTTAGGCTGATCCAAATGACCTCACTAGTTTACAAGAGTATACGCTCCCGCAACTGCTTTATCCAGATCTTCTCCTGATTCTAATACCTTGCAGCGCTGCCTTTGTGTGTGATTGACAGACGGTCTGGCGAAGATCTGCAGAGTGTGGACGGTGAGGCAATTGAGTGTGTGTACAGCGAAAGGATCCCTACAGCAGATCATTTCAGCAGCTGCAGGTCCGAGGTCTGCTGTAAAATTGGACAAGTGTGTGTCATGGATTGGGGGTTGTAAATGTGACTTTGTCCTGCTCTAGGATTGTGTAAAAAATCTAGTTGGAGCAGAGGAGGATTGGACAAGTGTGTGCCCAACTTTAGAGAGAGTAGTTATTTCCGGCTCTTAACAGAATGGCCAGACAAACTATTGTGTTAATCGCAGCTGTATATGAAACAAAATTCATCATCGTTTTTTACATTGATATTACTGCTGCAAATGAAATATATCTTGTGCATATATTGGCATTATGCATGTCATTACAATATTAAATGGATGGCACTCTGGATTTAGAGGATCCAGATATGACCTGGGAATGCAGTGCTCGCACATGAAATGTGGCTGTTTTTAAAACCTAACAATCAGAAGAATGATCCCTTGTCATAAGTCTGGATTCAGTCCATTCACGATGTGAACAGCTTCTGACAGGACCAGATTTTGCTTGCAGTTGTGCATGATTTAATATTTCAATGTACAGTATAGATGTGACAATGCATCCAGACTAATGAACCGCAATCATCTTATGCTTGGACAAGTTGAAAAACTTAAGGTAGGGTGTTGGTGCAAAGGGCATGGTAAGTGAAGCAATTACACATCTGGATACAACAGGTTTGGTTCACCGCTTCGAAAGGCCCTATTACAATAGGGCCTTTTTGGACAACGAGTATTTTCCCAACCCCAACCCTTATCCTAATGCTCATCCTATCCCTCCCCTTCCATTACCCTAACACTCCCTTACCCACAACCTAACACTAACCTTATCCTTCTACATTCCATCCCCTACCCGCAGCCTAACCCTAAGCTCCCCTTCTATGCTGTATCCTCCCCTTAGCTCAACCCTAAAAGTCCCCCTTTTTGCTATTACTAACCTGTCTGGTCCGAGTGCTGTGGCAAGTTCAGTCGCATTCGCCGTAATGAATGAATAAGTTGGCAAAAATAGATCTTTCATTAAATTATTTTTTAAATAAAAACATTTTCGGCTGTCAATATTCGAAAATGTGATTTTGACAACGTAACCAAGATACAACCCGTCTGCAACATGGATTCGCATACATAGAAATCATATCATCTCGATCCGTTGCCCAGAAAAGGAAGTAGGGCATTTTATTTTCATTTTCAGCACCTGTCATACATTAAAAAATAGCTACATCAAATAATGTACACAGCGTTTAGAAATAGATTACTCATATTTAAACTATTGTTAGGTGATAAAGAATAGGTGTGTCTGGCAGTCAAAGAAAACTGGTAATGCTATTTTTTGCTTTAGAAAGAGACCTCTACCTAGAATGACAAGCCAATAGCATTCCTACACCTACACAAAGCTAAACCAGAAATAGTTCCTGTGCCTTAACAATGTCTGTCAGAGTTCAAGAACACCTTACGTGGTGATGCAGAATCCTGTGACGATCACCCAGAATAAACCCATGAACCATCCAAAGGTTAAACCACTAATTTGCTTTTTGGAAACATATTTGTTAAACCACTAAACGACTTTATAAATTATCCACTTTTAATCCTAAGCAGCCAAGTAACCTATAATGCAGGTAAAATGTCACTGCTTCTCCAGCCCGCAGAAAAGAGAGTAAATGTAAGTACTTTTCATAGTTCTATCTAGCTGAACGTTATTCACGGGCAGCACCTGTTACCTGTCATATAGCAAGCACTCGGATTTCTGGCTGATTTTCTAAACTATACATGTGAATGCTATATGTAAAGGTTCCACATTATTAGAGGAACCAACATATACTTAACGCTCACACCACTACATGAAATATTTGGTGATATTAGGGTGATATTCCCTATTGCCATGTGCCCTAGGATAAAGCCTAGTTAGTCTAACGGTTGATCAGGCATTGTCAAGAAATCACATGGGAAAATCACAGCGTATGTATATGTAAGAGCATCTAATAACACTTAAAGACAAAAACTGATGTTTAAACTCAGATGTTGGATCCATCTGCAGGGGGTAACCTTAACTATTCCACACCATGAATGCAGAATAGAGGATTATACGTAAGGGCTAAACCCAGCCTTTACTGTACGATTCAAATGCAAACCACCATGCACCATGCGTATGTCGTATGCATGGTGGCTGCCCCTGCCCCCCCCCCCCCCCC
>WWET01002561.1:62039-90261 GCA_011038615.1 Limnodynastes dumerilii
GTGAGTAATCTCTCTGTGCGGGGGAGGGAGGGTTAGGGTCAGGCTGCAGGGAAGGGAAGGTTAGGGTAAGGCTGTGGGAGATGGAGGGTTAGGGTCAGTCTGCAAGGAAGGGAGGGTTACAGTCAGGCTGCCAGGAAAGGAGGGTTAGGGTAGTGAGAGGGGAGGGTTAGGGTTACAATTGGGGAAAGGAGTGGGGGGACTATTTCTACTTACTTTTCGGAGCACTGAAAGCTTGGTGCTCCGTGGATTGATTGCAATGCCTCCTCGAGAAATATCGAAATAGGGCCGTTCTAACCGAGGACCCACACCCATGCTTACTTGTACTGTTTATGACAGCTGAGTGGCTGACTAGGGGTGACCTGACTTGTACTATGCTGGAACCTTGGCTCAGTAACACCCCTGTGCCATTGAAGCAGTACAAGTAAGCAATACTAAGAAGGGCTGGGGAGAGTGGGGTTGACAGACTGAAGCTTTGCCAAGGGTGTCCAGAGACCTAGCACCGCCTCTGTTGTACATATTATAACACCACATAGCAATTCGGACATATTTGCCAAGATCATTGATAAATCAGTTTGTAATTGTAGACATATATAGCACTTACAGTATGCTCTACAACCCAATATAAAACATGTGAAATTCTATCTGTATTTGCCAAATAAGCACTGTACTACTCAAAGCCAGTGTCAAGTTGCTTGGTACTGAGCTGAAGCTGGTATTGGTACAAAATGTGCCATCTTTGTTCTCAAATCCATGATGTGGTTTAGCAAGATTGTTCAGGACTTATTGCATGTGACTGTATTAAGTTCTTCCCCAAACAAACCATTGTTTGTAAAAAGCATAAAAGTAAGAGGATTACCAAATCACAGCTTGCATAATCTGTCAGCTTCCAGTGAGAACATATGGGAAATAAAAGTATTTAGATCTCACCACATGATCACAAAGGGGGCGTCTAGCTTGTGCTAGGAGATATTGTCTGCTGGATAATGTATATGTGTGCAGGCTATGTGACTTATCCATGCAAGTATGCACATACTCCATGCAAGCTTACATATACATAGAAAGGCTTTGCTGAACACAGTTATAAGCAAACATAACACCTCTTTTTAAAAAGGTTTATAAATACTGCCCCCATAAAGCTAATAGGAAAAAATTATCTAAACTAGGTACAACTCTCTCAGGTACAGTGCATGTCTTCCACAACTCTATGTACCTGCAATTGTTTGCATTTTTCCTAATGAAAAACAAAAGTTTCCTCTGTGGAAAAACAGAATTGAGGTTAAAAAATGGCAAAGGTAATGGGTGAGTGATTTGGAGAAAGGTTAATATAAATAATGTTGTGATTGTGACATTCAGGTGTATTTAATGATTAAAGATACAGAATGATGAAGAGGTATTTTTAGCTAATCTACCACCGATGGTATTATTTATATTATTTACTTAGATATAAGAAAAACCCCTAAAATGGAAGGACTAAGAGTGAGGTGGTGTATGCTACTTTGTGGGCACAGTTTAAAAGAATTGTTAGTCTTCACTGTTACTACTTAGCAATTCTTCAAAATATATTTTCTATGTACTCAGAAGAATTATGAAGTAGTTGACCATAATATAGTGAACATAAAATACAAATGGATAAACATGCTGCTTAAACATAGGCAGTAGCAATTGTTTACAGAATAATATACAAGTGAACCAATATGAGTTCAATAACACCTGAAGGTCAAACTAGCAAAAAATGTAAATAATTGCACACTGGACCTTTTATTATGATGAGGAACTTCATAAAATTTAGTAAATATATTAATGAGACGCTAAGTTCATTTGGGTTATAGTATGATAGCGTAAACATCAGTGCGACACAAGTTTATCAGTGGACACTTTGGACCAGATTTACTAAGCTGTGGGTTTGGAAAAGTGGAGTTGTTGCCTATAGCAACCAGTCAGAACCTAGCTCTCACCTTCTAATTACATACTAGAGAATGTCAACTAAAATCTGATTGGTTGTTATGGGCAACATCTCCATTTTTCCAAACTCACAGCTTAGTAAATCTGGCCCTGTATGTGTCAACTTGGTTAACTGATCACAGGACCCTAACTTAGGAAAAAATGGGGATGGTGTTGAAATCTGGATAGTAGCTTAACCAAGCCCTTAAGCTGGCGATACACTAGAGTGATTATCGGCCCAAACACCTAATTATTGGGTGATCGGGCCGAAAATCGCTCTAGGTAATGGCCAAGATCAATTTTTAAAATGTCCAATAAACACATCAGAAACGCTCTGGTACGATTATTGGATTTTTAAACTTGTTTGATTTAAAACAGACGCTAGCGCCCGATATTTTAAGTGAGCCAATCAGCAAGCTGAATGGCTCCCTATCCCTGTAATAGACGCTGCTGCTGATTTACGTATAAAGCACCATAGTGCATAGATCTGCAGCAGCGTCTATTGCAGGGAATAGTACAGAGAGGGACCAGCTGAACCCGTGCTGTGTGAAGCGCGGTTTTGGCTGATCCCTATCTGTACTACTCTGACAGCCTTGAAGGTATACTTCTAAGCTGTCAGAGCAGCTTTGTACATAGCTCTGCAGCAGTGCCATAGAGAGCGCTGCCTCCCCCCTCCCCTCTTCTGCTAGGATTATCGGTCCCAGCAGAGGAGTGTATGGTGCCGATAACAGGACATTTCCCTTGCGGGAAATCGTTCCGTTTATCAGCCCACCCAATAATCGTCCCAGTGTACTGTACAATTTCCATACCGCCCCCTCCCACATTGTGAATGGAAACACATCCATTACAGAAGTCTTCCATAAAGGAATTGCTATATGCCTGGATGTGTATGTGCAAAATATGGTCCTTTTCCACTCCGTGAGAGCAGAGAATGACCGCTTTTTAGCGCTCTGGATCTGGTCCATTATATCTACACACACATATTAGGAAAAAAAATACATTTATAAAAATAAAAATGTTGGTTGACTATTTGTATTGTTTCCCATTTGTACAAAGATAATATTGGCAAATATGCCATACTGTATGCACACTGCAAAAAGAAAAAGTCCATGGGCCAGATTTACTAAGCTGAGGAAAAGGAAAAGTGGAGATGTTGTCCATAGCAACCAAACAGATTTTAACTCTCAGTTTCCTATTACGCTCCAGGAAATGTAAGCTAGAATCTGATTGGTTGCTATGGGCAACATCTCCACTTTTCCTTTCCCGCAGCCTGCTAAATCTGGCCCCTTAAGGCAACCTGAGGCATTCCAATCATGATGGCTGCCACAGACCCTCCAACACGACCCCTTTCATTGGGTACAGAATACTCTGCACCTGAGCTTCCACCTGTCACTAACCTAGTTTTTATGAAATAAATGTGTTACCATAGTAACTCATTGCTGGAAGCTCAGCATTTTGTACTTAATGGAATGGGTCACGTTGGTGGGTCTGCTATCATCATAGATGGGAATCATGGCACGTCACTTCATAGACAAGTGAATATCCCTCTTAGGGGCTGATTGGTGTGTGCAACACGAAAGCTCATTGTTTAAATGATGCACGGCTAATTCATAGTTGCGCATTTCCGCTACTCTGAATTGACCGTATAATGCTCTATCTGGTGCGCATACGAAAGTGCTTCTATGTTTGTGACTAATTAATCAATTTAGATTTCTTGTACGCACTCTAGCCGTAAGTGCAATATACATGAGAGAGACACACACACATTTCAAGTGAAACAGACAGCCAAGCTAAAAATATAAAAACAACTTATAACACCATCATCCATTGTAAGGAAAATTCATATACAATTAACCTTCAGAGTAAAAATTTGTTTAAAAAATGCTGAAAAACATTTAGGAAATTATATAAAACAGATGATCACATTGATATACATTGTAAAAAATATTAAACTAATAGTCTGGATATGAAATGGTAATTTTTTGGCAAAAATCAAGGAAACCCAAAAAATAACAATTAAAAACGCATTTGAAGTGCTAAAATCACACCTTTAAACATAAACCAAAATGTTACAAAAATAGAAATCTCGCCAGAGGACAAATGTATGTACCGCTTCCAGCAAGCGGATATCCGCATCTAAGTTAGAGGTTATTTTTTATTATAGAAGCTGCTTTCACTTTATTAAATGGAATCACAACATAATTTATTAAATGGAATCACAACATCCTTATTTAATGGTTTGAGGAAAAAGTTGTATGCGCTGGCTATTTATTTAATGGTTTGAGGAAAAAGTTGTATGCGCTATGCATCCGGATGTGGGTCCGTGCATATCTCCTAGTAAATGCCCAAAAAACACATTTCAATATCTGAACAAGCCCCTTTTTGCATTGCTTAAAAGACAGATTCATAAGTAGTCATAGTCGAATGCTTGCGCATGTATTACATACGACTTTCTCTGCTCGCACATGTGCATTTGCAGTATTTCGCAATCTGTTTAAATTTAGCATGGATGCGCAATTCTGAATCCAGTCCTTAGTCTCTATGGACCAGATTCACACTTGCTTGACGGTCCCCTCCTCTGCACCGCCCCCTTCCCCCCACCATTTTTGGGTGCCTCTTACACATGGACAATTCCCAGCTCTCCCAATAAACCTAATCTACATCCCTTCCCCCACCCACTTTAGCTAACTTCCCCCGGAGGCACGCCTCCTCTACCTAAATACTATGCGCGGTCTTTAAAGACTACGCATGCCCAGTTTAAAAAATCGTCCAATTACACACCTAAGAAACCTCTGCTTCTTAGGTGTGAATCAGGGCCTATATTTGTGGCTTGCAAAGTAGGCTGGTGGACACCAAACATTTCTATGAATAAATAAATTAATAGTAATTAAGTATGCCTTATATGATGCATAGAATAAAAATAACAAACCAATTATCTACTTTCCCAATACGTCAAAATACATCAAAATCTTATTAAATATTTATGCAAATGAAGAACTAATTAATTAAACAATTCTTAATGAAATTTTTATCATATTGATTTACGTCACCAAATTTTAAGCTCTTACTTATTATGAACAAAAGAATTGATCTTTTGCAGGAACAGGCCAGGGCAGGAAGTATACATGTGCTAGGCATTTAAATAGTATAGCCCTTTATGCCCTATCCCGATTTCCCAGCCATCCCCATTTAACATGAAGACAGCGCTGAATTGCCTTTGAAATGCAATATCAACTGACCTTAAGGCAGGGTCCTGCTTTTGAGTGTTTGGATATAACCAAAATACTTCAGCCATTGGGACTGATCTAGTATCAAATGTTCACCAATTGACGTTGCGTATCTTTGTATACTTTTACACTGCTCACTCCCAGAACAAATTTGCAAACAATTATGGCAATCCTGAGCACACCGAAAAGCCCCGCAAATAATCCAGGTTGAGAAACCCGGGTTATTGCTGGGGTGGCAAGCTAAAAGCGGTATAAACTTTTCTGTGGTAATGCCAAAAAAAAGAGAGAGCGAGTTAAGATCCACCGCTGTTTGCAAGGGGAGTGTCTGGTTTTGCAGTGGGCTGGAACCTGCTAAGATCTTAGCTAAGGTGCGTATATTTGCGATCTTTTCGCAATCGCATCTCTGAATCAGCCCCTTAAATAGTATAGCCCTTTATGCCCTATCCCGATTTCAGAGCCATCCCCATTTAACATGGAGACAGCGCTGAATTTTTAAGTTAGGGTCCTGCTTTTGTAACCCCTCCATACATTGAAGCGTCATGGGCTCCCCTGGCACACATGAGTGTTTGGATATAACCAAAATACTTCAGCCATAGGGACTGATCCAGTATCAAATGTGCACCAATTGACGTTGCGTATCTTTGTATACTTTTACACTGCTCACTCCTAGAACAAATTTCCACACAATTATGGCAATCCAGAGCACACCGAAAAGCCCCGGAAATAATCCAGGTTGAGAAACCCGGGTTATTGCTGGGGTGGCAATCTGAAAGCGGTATAAACGTATCTGTGGTAATGCCAAAAAAAAGAGAGAGCGAGAGAGAGAGGGGGAGAGAGAGAGAGAGAGAGACGACCATGCACCCTGCACCTATACTGACTCCTAAGAGAGAGAGAGAGACGACCATGCACCCTGCACCTATACTGACTCCTAAGAGAGAGAGAGAGACGACCATGCACCCTGCACCTATACTGACTCCTAAGAGAGAGAGAGAGACGACCATGCACCCTGCACCTATACTGACTCCTAAGAGAGAGAGAGAGACGACCATGCACCCTGCACCTATACTGACTCCTAAGAGAGAGAGAGAGACGACCATGCACCCTGCACCTATACTGACTCCTAAGAGAGAGAGAGAGACGACCATGCACCTGCACCTATACTGACTCCTGAGAGAGAGAGAGAGAGAGAGAGAGAGAGAGAGAGAGACAGACGACCATGCACCCTGCACCTATACTGACTCCTAAGAGAGAGAGAGAGACAGACGACCATGCACCCATGCACCCTGCACCTATACTGACTCCTGAGAGAGAGAGAGAGAGAGAGACAGACGACCATGCACCCAGACGACCATGCACCCTGCACCTATACTGACTCCTGAGAGAGAGAGAGAGAGAGAGAGAGAGAGAGAGAGAGACAGACGACCATGCACCCTGCACCTATACTGACTCCTGAGAGAGAGAGAGAGAGAGAGAGAGAGAGAGAGAGAGACAGACGACCATGCACCCTGCACCTATACTGACTCCTGAGAGAGAGAGAGAGAGAGAGAGAGAGAGAGAGAGAGACAGACGACCATGCACCCTGCACCTATACTGACTCCTGAGAGAGAGAGAGAGAGAGAGAGAGAGAGAGAGAGAGACAGACGACCATGCACCCTGCACCTATACTGACTCCTGAGAGAGAGAGAGAGAGAGAGAGAGAGAGAGAGAGAGACAGACGACCATGCACCCTGCACCTATACTGACTCCTGAGAGAGAGAGAGAGAGAGAGAGAGAGAGAGAGAGAGACAGACGACCATGCACCCTGCACCTATACTGACTCCTGAGAGAGAGAGAGAGAGAGAGAGAGAGAGAGAGAGAGACAGACGACCATGCACCCTGCACCTATACTGACTCCTGAGAGAGAGAGAGAGAGAGAGAGAGAGAGAGAGAGAGACAGACGACCATGCACCCTGCACCTATACTGACTCCTGAGAGAGAGAGAGAGAGAGAGAGAGAGAGAGAGAGAGACAGACGACCATGCACCCTGCACCTATACTGACTCCTGAGAGAGAGAGAGAGAGAGAGAGAGAGAGAGAGAGAGACAGACGACCATGCACCCTGCACCTATACTGACTCCTGAGAGAGAGAGAGAGAGAGAGAGAGAGAGAGAGAGAGACAGACGACCATGCACCCTGCACCTATACTGACTCCTGAGAGAGAGAGAGAGAGAGAGAGAGAGAGAGAGAGAGACAGACGACCATGCACCCTGCACCTATACTGACTCCTGAGAGAGAGAGAGAGAGAGAGAGAGAGAGAGAGAGAGACAGACGACCATGCACCCTGCACCTATACTGACTCCTGAGAGAGAGAGAGAGAGAGAGAGAGAGAGAGAGAGAGACAGACGACCATGCACCCTGCACCTATACTGACTCCTGAGAGAGAGAGAGAGAGAGAGAGAGAGAGAGAGAGAGACAGACGACCATGCACCCTGCACCTATACTGACTCCTGAGAGAGAGAGAGGGGGGGAGGAGGAGGGGGGCGGGGGGGGGGGGGCATGGGCTGGTGACACATAATTGGATATATATATTGCAGGTATTGAAGTGCATTCCTCTCAGTACAAGTGAATATGTGCAGCGGTGCTCCGGCAGGATGTCACTCCAATATACAATGAATAAAGAGCTTGGCACTCGCTGTCTATGTACAAAATACAATCACATCAACAGATGTAGTTCCAACGTTTCAGCAATTTATTTGCTTTCTTCAGGGAATAATTCAAACATATAAAAGAATGTGCATTTTATAACTTACCCACGTGCATGGATTTTCCTCTGGCCGCGCTGGGTCCTCCCCCAGGTGACGTGTGACGCAACAACGGAGTCAGACGCAATTCATTGTGTAACTTGTCGTTATATGGAAACAGGACCATCTTTTTGTCATCCACATACTGGCAAAAAAATATCCATCCGTCACCATCTAACATGTTTGTCAGCCTTTGTGATCTACCTAATACAGTGCCCATGCATGTATTATATAGGTAAAACCTCAAGATTCTTTCGAGAACGCATGGCGGTACATCGGTCCACCATTCGACAAGCCATAACTGGTAAACAGATTGATCAACTTGTTGCTAAACATTTTCAGCAGGCGAAGCATAGTCTGGTAGTGCTAAAATACTGGTTTATAGACCATGTACCCCTGTTATGGAGAGGAGGGGATAGGGACCAAAAACTGCTTCAGGGAGAAGCATTTTGGATTTATACTTTGAACACTATTTCTCCCTATGGCCTTAACGAATCGCTGAACCTTTACAGCTTTTATAATAACTGAATTCCTTATTTATTTATTTTTGGACTGAAATTTATAATGCATATAGGTGATCTTGTAAGCTTAATGTACCTGTAATTATAGATATAGATATTGCAGTAGCTAATCTGCTCTGTTTTGATTAGAATATTCAATGAGGGTAGCTTAGATCAACAGTGAGTTGTTTTTAGAGTTTTTTATTATGTTGTATATCACCAAAGTTATTTGCATCAAATTAGGCATTATTTGGTAGCATTGCCTATCGTATATGGCCTTTATCAATATTGTCTTGTTGCACAAGTCACTTTATTTAAAAACTCCCGCTGTTGTTTATTACCCTAGTCACCATGACTACCACGGACCGCCCTGTGTCTGTCTCCGTTGTTGCATCACACGTCGCCCGGGGGAGGACCCAGTGCAGCCGGAGGAGAGTCCATGCATGTTATAAAATGCACATTCTTTTATATGTTTGATTTATTCCCTGAAGAAAGCAAATAAATTGCTGAAACGTTGGAACTACATCTGTTGATGTGATTGTATTTTGTACATAGACAGCGAGTGCCAAGCTCTTTATTTATTGTATATTGGAGTGACATCCTGCCGGAGCACCGCTGCACATATTCACCTATACTAAGAGGAGTGCACTTCAATACCTGCAATATATATATATACTAATGCTAAAGTGTATCACTTACTGTTAATCCTAGTTTGTTTTTGTACGTAAAAAATATTAATTCTGAAAATCAATTCAGAAAATTTTCAGCTTCTTTTATTTGTTTATTTTCTCACGGGGCATTAAAATATACATTTCAGTTTAACAAAGAGCTCAATGACGGAGAAACACCTATATTTTACATGTTGAATAGAAAGGATGGTAAAAGCTGCCTAGGATTGCCGTGGTCTGATTACACTGTGACATCAAGAAGGTAATCTGTGCCGGAATTTTTGTTTTCTTGTGTTCGGCATGTTCACGTAATTCAGTGTTTTCAGAAGATTTTAATGTCGCTTTCAGATCGCAATCCCAGCAATAACCCAGGTTTTTCAACCCGTGTTACTTGCCGGGATTTAAACAAAAACTCCTGTTATGTCCAGCAGGATAGACCCGTAAAATTCTGGGTCGCAGGTCTGCCCTGACATTATGAAGGGGCTGTGCGCAGCTCCTGGGGAGGGGTTGCATTGCAACAGTAAGAAATCCCTCCAATCGGGTGTATTTGGTGAGAAGCACCTTTCACATCACCCTTTTATTTTCCCATGTCTGAGTCTCGGGGTATTAGACCTGGGACCAGGACCCTGGTACCTTTCAGATCACCACCAAAAACCCGGGTATGTGGTGATCTGAAAGGGGTATAAGTGACAGTTTTAGGTGTTATTTTGCTTGCTAGGATGGAGACATCTGCAAGTTTCAGATCGGGCAAAGAGATAAAATTATTTTGACCGTAACTTAAATGCTAAAACCTCAGTTGTGTCTCAAGATTATTGCGGGAGATTTGCTGGCTGAGGTCATTATTATTGTTTATTATTACTAGCATTATATAAATACATTACTGGCATTATTGGGCACAAGCAGGATAGTGAATAGCGATACGTGAGGAGGCTTAAGACCATTACAGCAATATTTAAGTCTGTTACTAGGTCAGGGTTATGGGGTTCCAATATTCCTTTTTCTCTTGACACTAAAATATCTGCATACAGATTGGAGGACAAGTCTGAGTGTGTATACACTAATAGTAATTCTCAATGCCAAGCCTGTCATATGCTTTTAGATGATTGAAAGTAGAGAAGCACCATTATTTTTTATTAGCAGGATTTTATATAGCGCTATCAGCTTAAGTAGCGCTTTACAGAGAATATTTCACATTTACATCAGTCCCTATACACACACACACTAGGTTTAATTTAGTCAGCAGCCAATTAACCTACCAGCATGTGTTAGACGTGTGGGAGGAAACCGGAGCACCCGGAGGAAACCCACGCAGACACGGGGAGAACATAAAAACTCCACACAGATAAGGCCTAGTTCGGGAATTGTACTCATGACCTCAGCGCTGTGAAACACATGTACTACTCACTAAGCCACCGTGCTGAACATGAAGGCAACATGGCACTTCATGTTCAATATTTCAGTAATTGTTTACCTAGAATTGTACCCAACATATCATCTTTTCTGCACACTGATTCAGCATGCGGACTACAGCAACATCTCAGACCCTTGTATGATGCCAGTGTGAGATATTTGGCCAATGAAGATTGGCAAGACATCAAAGTCCTCATGATGGGAAAGTTGACAGTTAACTTATGGAAGTCCTAGATAACATAAGGGGCAGAGCCAAGCAGGGCCCCTGGTACCCACATATATTACATTTTGATTTGAATAACGATTGACCATAGATAGAGCTGATCATATGGTGTTGGCTGTATCACTGTAGATGTTACGACTGTTCAAAATAAGACTGAACTTGGTGTTAGCTATTGTCAGGTTGGCGCTCACCTTTTACAGCAATGAGCCCTATCTGTCTATGGTGAGTCCTCTTCAGAGGCGCAGGATTCTATTCTTGGAAAGAAGAATATAGCTGCAGATATCACTGGAGAAGAAGAACCAATCTGCAGGAGAGGAATGGTCTTGGGGTCAATAGATAGGTTATATATATATATAATAGATTCCAGCCTGACCAATAAATGGAGCCGCCTATGTCTCAGTAGTACCTACCAGCTTAGGAACACAGGGCATATCTGGACCTTTGTTTATTTACCTAGTTACAGTGGTCCAGATTCAGTTACGTAGTAGTAGTACAGAAATGGTACGTAGGTAGCGTAAATAAGCCACTATGCATGCGTAGTGGCTCAATTCTTAAAACACTGTATGTAAGATGAAAACTATGTAACTGAATCTGGACCAGTATTTCCATTAACATATTATACTGAAAGTCTATTACATGCAACAGGACTAAATACATTCACAAACATTCACAATTATGTTATTATTCCTTAGCAGAACTTGAGTTTCACAATATATTCGCACTGTTTATGTAAGCTCTTGTTCTCTACCAGCAGACATTTTCTGTTAGTACACTGCAATGTCATTCAATGGTATTACTGACGTGTAAAACAATATTACACCATATGACCATAGCTTCATTTCTGGTGAGATCCTGAATTGTCTAGAAAAGATATTTGTGAATTCTATTATATTTAGTGTACTGATAAATAGGTAACTTGCTGCCGTTCTGACAATCGCTATTTAGAAAGTGATACAGCCAACAGCATAATGTCATATGTATCATTTTAGACACTATTTGGATTTACAAAAAATTTATTTTAGCATGGGCCGAAATGTCTAATTTGCTGTGCTGTGCTGTGCTGTGCTGTGCTTTCCCAGTTAGTGGTTAAGCTGGGAAATTTGGGTTAGGATTAGGACAGTGTTAGTGTTGGGATTATTGTAATACCAAACATGTAGGCATTGCAATATTTGATTAAATATATAAGATATGTCTATTAAATAACAAGACTGATTAAATAACTCACTTTCATTTATTGGTATTACAAATGTAATGCTTTTGTCCCCTTCAATATGCTCCCCATATGCACTAATATCACCAACAGTCTTGTTTTCCACTGGTCGAAGGCAGGGAGCAAATCAATTTCTGTCAGTTCTTTCAACATATCTGCCGTTTACTTTAAAATGTGTCCCTTTAAGCACTGATTTAACTTTTAGGAAAAGATAAAAGTCACAAGGTGCTAAATTGGGCGAATATAGAGGATGTTCAAGTTTAGTAATGTGATTGTTGGTCACAGAAAGTGCTGTGTGAGCAGGCGCATTGTCCTGGTGAAGGATGAAACCATTTTTCCACAGTTCTGACTCTTTCTCTCGGCTTTTTTAAAACTTCCTTATAATAATGCCGGTAACTGTTGTGCCTTCTGGAACCCATTCTGCCCCATGTTCAAGGTCACCACGTATGCAGTTATAACCGGTTCTGAGTGCTTTGTTTACTAGGTGGAATCACAGTCTCGTTATTTTATAGACATACCTTGTAAGTCGTGGCAACAACTCTGACCAAAAATTGCTGTTGCTGGTATTTTTAGTACCGACGTGTTCACTGTGGAAAATCATAACATCGGAATGGCAACCACATCCATTGAATTTTACAATAACTGGGGAATATTTTAAAATGTAGTTATCAAAAATGAAATAATAAATGACAGAATTTTTTTTTTATCTCCATAAAGTTACTGTGAATTTTGGGTCACTAACAAAGGTAAAAAAAAATGTTTTTTGCATTGTATTGTAGTGGGTGCCCCGAATGCTTTATTTTATATATTCCACCCACATTGCTTATTAAACAACTCATCTTATGGCTGCAGAGTGACTTCATGTTACAGGAGCTCTTGACTCAGCACTGACCTCTGATTGCACATTTCTTACTCTGACACCAAAACTCGGTCACTTGAGTTGAGGGAGATGAGGAATTGAGCAAAATGGGCTAGAAATTGAACATTCAGCAAGATTCTGTTTGTGAAAGAAAGGGTTAATGAGGAGATCTTAGTGCTCCATTGACTTTGCTGTGTCACTGAACCCTCCTATCTTAAGAACACAAAGCTCACATTGTGTAGAGAAGGATACTGAGAAGATGCCCCTGATCTTGGCAAGGTCTAGGTGTACTCAGAACCTAGCTATTAAAGAAAAACCAAAACAAAAAGATATTCATACTGCTTGAGAATTGTCAAATGGGCTTTCCCACAGCAAACTTTTCACTCTGCGGAGTCCATTACCAGCCTCCTAAATATTTAAAGTGAAATTACATCTGTAACATAAGATTGTTGAGTAACCTGTATTTTTTTTTTCTTTTACCCTCATGGTTAGAAATATATAATACATTGTCCAAATTGACGTACCATTTCTGTATGTAGATTGTGTAAGCACGGTCTAAAGACTGCGCTTACGCAATGAACATACATAAATGGTACGTAGATAGCGTAAATAAGCTATTAGGCATGCGATGTAGCTCAATTCTTAAAACAACGTATGTAAGACGGAAATTACGCAACTGTGAATCCGGACCATAGTACTGAAGTATACAGTTCGTATTGTCCAACACCTGGTTAATGCACTCAACATAATTGAACCACCGTGGACTGGATCCCGAGTTTGAACATAAGAGGAAATCAGGTGGAAAGTTACACCTGGGAAAAGTCAAGTTGAATTTAAAGGAAAGTCAAATTACTTTTAAATCTCTTAAGTAGGGATATTACTTTGATTTTGCTTATTTCATACAGATACTGACCAGTATAATTATGAAATAAAAAACAGATAGATTCATAGAAGAATATCACAATTATATTAAAGCTATGCTCATTAAAAATTACACTGATTAAAAAAAAAAAAAACAACGAGAAGAGGCCGCTCCACTGGCTCGTATAGAGATACACTTGCAGGACCTTACCTTAAGATTTTACGTGGGGGGCGGTGCAGTATAGTGCGTAGGGGCTGAAGCTAACCCTTTCCATCCCTCCCCCCTCCTACATACCAGAAGCACTTACACCCTCTGAAATGCCAGGATGAAATTCTGGATCCAGATGCATCCTGGTAATGAGGCACTCCCGCATGCATCGCTTACCAAAGTTGGTCGTTTCCAATCCTAGCATCTGGAAAATGCCCCTCCGCAGTAAATATGGATCTGGTTCATTGCTACCGTTGCGAGTCCCTGCTGCGATGTTTCACATTGTGAAATAGGGACAGACGAAAGTTGTGTAACACCATAGATTTGTTTATGAATGGGTGATTGTGTGATTCGCATACTCGCCCATTCATTTTCGGAAAAGCCATCAGTTCCGCCGCTGGACCAGACTAACGGAGAGGTGAGTAACCCTCTCTGGGGATTTAGGGTTAGGCATGGGATGAGGGAACTAGGGTTAGACTATGGGGGGGAGGGGAGACTCAGGATTAGGCTGCAGGGGGAAACTTAGAATTAGGCTGTGGGGGGGAAAGGTAGAGTTAGGCTGCGGAAGGGGGTACTTAAGTTTAGGCTGCGGGAGGGAGTACTTAGGGTTAGGTTGCGGGAGGGAGTACTTAAGTTTAGGCTGTGGGAGGGAGTACTTAGGGTTAGGCTGCGGGAGGGAGTACTTAGTGTTAAGCTGCGGGGGGTGGATGACTTAGGGCTAGGGAGTGGGGTTGCTTACCGTTCGGACCACCATGTATGGTGCTCTAGGGAACGATTGCTATGCCTCAGCGAAGCATATGTAATTGATATCCCAGCCTGTTCGGAACTGGCTGGGAGCGAACTGCCCTATAGAAATAGGGCCGTTCACAAGGACCCACACTCATTGTTACAAAGATTTATACAATTACAGCACAGAAAAAGAAAAAGAAAAACCTTCACCTGAATACAGGGAAAATACACTAAACAGCGTACATATTAAACTGATTTAGAGTTGACACAAGACCTCTTATATGTAATTCTGTTTGTCCCCTTATATTGCCTCCCCCAGCAGTTTAACATGGTATTGCATCTTCGTTTCCTGTTGCTCCCAGCTCTGGATAAGCCCCAGTAGAGGGCAATTCAGTAATCATTCAGCAGGCTGTACCGATGTTCATGAGAAGGCGGCCTATCAATTTACTAGGATTTAATGACATCAGTGACAGAAGATGCACACAGTACACTTGGTAATGCCACTGGGTCCTAGAGAATAGATATAGATTGATTCAGGCTTTAAAAAACTTTAATCACTTCTCACTTAGGGCCTGATCCAGACCTACGCTCGCGAGTGAGCTAACGCTGATCGTTAGCGTAAAAACGGCAGAAAAAACGCACTGCGTATGTGCATAGTGACAACTACCGGTCGTACCAAAGACCTTTTTGTAGCGGCGATTATGGCGTCCGTATTGTTTGCGTTTTTTCCGACGACGGGGCGTGTTTATAGTACGAAGTTAGTACGACGACGGGGTGTGTTTATAGTACGAAGTTAGTACGGACGCTGGAGTTAAGGTATGTGGGTGGGGGAAGCCATTTAAATTGTACAGTATGGGCGTGCTTAGCCCGCTACGAACAGCGCGTCGCTGCGAAAATACGTATAAACACAGGGAAAAGTTAGGGTAGGGTTCGGGGGGCGTAATGAAAAGAAGGTAAGGGGAGTGTCGTGGGAGTGAAAGTTTTTACGCTGCAGCGGTAATACGCTCCGCTCTCATGCGCAGGTCTGGATCAGGCCTTTAGAGACAAAAAAGGCATTTAAAGTGTTGTCTATTTTTCAAAATGAACACTTCCAGAAATGCATCTAAATGTAACTAATATATGAAATCAATCCCTGATTTAGTAATAAATTGTAAAAAAAAATCTCTCTCCGCTGAAAACAATGGTTATATTTTCAAGACACATCACTTTGGGTAAGATAAGTGGGACAAATGTTTCACAACTAAATATAATAAACTATGCTGCCAGTAGCATTGTTCCTTGTAAGGTGACCTTGACACAGAGGCCTTAGCACCTGTACTGCTAAATAGCAATAGGCTTTTACTGCTTAGCTGGCAAAACGTAATGCAAAGTAGACAAAAATCACTGATGTCTTGCAATACTGCTTTGAGCACCTCTCACCAAATTGAATCCATATTTAACCCTCTCCCTGGATGTTTCCAATGACACCCAGAACACCCTGATCAATAAAGCCTCTGAGTCCTCAAAACTGGCAGTTGAATTGGGTCAATTTACAATGAGGGTTCTTTAAACAGGGTGTGGTTCCCCGTAGTGAACGGCCTTATTTTGAAAGTTCAGAACTGGCAGGGATATCAATTGCTTATGCCCCGATGAGACATAGCAATCGATCTCTGGAGCAAGGAACAAGGTGCCCCGATAGCGGTTTCCCCCAACCTGCTCCCTAACTGAAACTCTAAGTCTTCCCCCCTGCAGCCTAACCCTAAGTCTTCCCCGCACCCTAAGTCCCCTACCTCAGCCTAACCCTAAGTCCTCCCCCACAGCCTAACCCTAAACGGCACTTCTGAAAATGAATGGGTGAGTATACGAATCGCATACTCACTCGTTCATAAAAAAAAAAATTCTGAAAGGGCTCTATTGGCTGTCCCTAATTCGCAATGCGAGCTCTCACATTGGAGACTCGCAACGCTTTAAACAGAGGCAACGACTATGCTAAAATTTCAAAATATGCCATTGACAGAGCTTTGGGAATATTGATTAACAACTGCCCGGCCCTGGATGTAATTTATACAAAATTTGTGCATTTTTTCCGATATCCCAACAAAACTTCCACAGCCACATTCCCCGCAGTGTTAGTAAGGATAGATGGGGCTTGACAATGCCATTTGCATAATCAAGCCCCGCCCCATTCCTAGTAAAGGTATAAACTGAAGCTTTGATAGGCAGATAGTGGGACATAATTTGCATAATCAAGCCACGCCCCATTCCTAGTAAAAGCATAAATTAAAGCTTCGATAGGCCGAAAGTGGGGCATAAATTGCATCATCAAGCCCATTCCGACATCTATTTTTCCTTTTGAGATCTCCAGGAGAAAAGAAATTAAAAGTTGCCAACCCTGATGTAACTACTGATGTTGACTTGCTTGAAAATGCCTCTGCACACAATGGAAATTTGATGGGCGTTCCATAAAGAAGCATAGAACTGAGAAAGCAGCAACGTTTGTTTTGGTTTTTTCATCTTCACAATACAACAAAAAATATACAGGGTCCTATTTGCATTAGGCATTACCTCTGTCCATTGCAATATGCAATAGTTTAATGTGGCAACCCCACAACACAAATATTCCTTACCCTAACAGGCAATAAGAAAAATTTGTGTAACTCTGTTTGGAAGTATGTCTGAGATCAGCAGCTGTCAGGGAGTGTTGGTCCACAGAAGCAATTTTGGGGATCTAAGGGGGACCTCTAGGTGAGTTAACAATTTAAAAACACACAAAATAGTCACCTAATATAGGGATTTCACAGTTTAAGCTGGCCATACACTAGAGTGATTACTGGTCTGATCATCCAATTATCAGGTGATCAGACTAAATTCCCTGTAGTGCATGGCCAGGTTTTTTTTCATAATAGTTCTAAAACTGTAAAAAAAACACTTGGGTGCAATAATTTTATCTTATGGAATGTTTAAAATATAGCAGACCCAAGCTGAGGATTTCCCTTCATGCAAGTACAGCATTAGTAAAGTAATGGGAGCAAGAGATACAGAGCTTTCATTGCTATATTACTGCTATACTTGCCTGTCAGTCAGACACAGTACTGCAGCCAGGAGGTGGGCTGGCCACACACTACTGACTCTGCCAAGACTGAAGATTGACAGGGAGCCTAGTTAATCAGTGCAGAGACTGACAGGAGGCCTGTGCAGCCAAGGCATGTCCTTCTGAACTTTGTCTGTACTGTAAAATGCGGCCACTCTTTTTTCCTATCACATGATGTGCTGAAAGTGTGTGTGTGTGTGTGTGTGTGTTAGCCAGACTTGTCTGTCCTAAGAAAGATTTTTAAAAGATGCAAAGGTTATGATAACATAAAACAGCATTCACAAAAAATAGATAAATGCTTTGTTGAATTACGTTATGTATGTAAAAAATAGCTTGGAATTCCCACTGTGGGCAAAGCAGCTGCACCTACATTATAAACATCGCTTTCACATCAATCATCTTTCATAATGGCCTGTTACGGTCTACAATTGTTCAACACTTTCATTGCTTTCATTGCTAGCCGCTCCAGAAGATAGGATCATAGATAGGTCATAGTCACACCATGGAACCTCAAGCAGAAGTAACAGAGATTTTTGGTACATCTCGGAGTATGACTCAAACTTTATCACAAATAATTAATACAAATCAATAATGTTATAGCAGCAAGGAAAGTTTGTGGCTGGTAGAAGAAATGTATTGCAATCTTCAAGCAATTTTTGCCACATAATTTTCACTTTACATTAAAAACATTTAATTAATACAAATATATCATGAAATCTGTATTTATGTCATTTATATTTCACATCAAGATTTATTAGAGCAGCTGCCTTTCTCCTGGTGAAAGGTCCTAATATCAGTGCCACTCACCTATCCAGCTGGGATAGATAATCCATACTGAAGAAGATTGGGCTGCTAAGATTGACAGGAGGCCCTTGCAGCTGATTGGCTCTGCACTGATACTGGGAGCTTGAGCCTGGTATATGTTATGCATGACATATGATCAAATAATTGTTCCAGCACATATGAATATTAGCCGTTTTGTAAATCCATCCTGATCACTCACCACAGTGATCATTGGCCTGATCAACTGATAATTGGAAGATTGGGCCAATAAAAAAGTGCTTTGGCTTTCTTATTGATGATAGGAGACACTGACACTGTAATGACTCAACAAGCCAGTGTGCCATAAAAAGTCACGGAGGGACAGGTAAATACAAGAGGCTGTCTTTGGGGATTCCCATTGTGAAATGGTGATCCCAAGACAGGTCAGTCCATTAACAGGATGGTAAAACACTGCCCCTATAGGAAATAAATTAAAACTACAGCCCCTGCAACATAGAATCACTAATTTCTCCACTGTCAGAGAATGCAAAATAGACAGCCATTTTCTACATGTTTTCATTATCTCTTTTATACCTTCATATATGTACAGAAAATGTTCTATTCTTATTTCACAATAACATTTTCTTTCCTTGATATCATACAGAACAGGCTATTTCCAATACCAGGCTCTGTGTGATGGCAGCAACAGCTTTCCACAAATTCTTAAGGGTTTGCAATATTTTTTTAAAACAAAGACAACAATAATACAAGAAGACAAAAAAGTCTTCATACTGGATTTTTTGGGCTTGCCCACAATATTTAAGATCAACATATATGCCACTTTTTGGACCCAACGTCAGGAAGATCAGGAAGGAGAAAGTGATGGGGTGTGATGGAGGAATTCACAATATGATGGCCCGGATCAATCAAAGCCTGATCAATGAAAAAAGTGGGATCTAAGAAGGTGGCATATTTACCCTCAATAGCTAAATATAGTTAAATATAACAAAACTATAGTTGTCAACATTTGCAAATGAATATGAGATTTTGATAGCACTATCAAGGCATTGCACAAAAGGGGTGTGTCTTGTACAACCAGAGGGGTGTGTCCTGTACCACCATGCGGGTGTTCTGTACCACCAAAGGGGTGTGTCTTGTACCACCAGAGGTGTGTGTCCTGTGAATAGCTCCACCCATGTCTAGAGCAGCTAGAAAAACGATTTCTAAATAAAAACGTCAGCATCAGTATTTATAGATTGTCAGCTAATAAATACTTTTAGTATTTATTATGAAGACTGAGAATAGGAAAGTCACTGACTTCTTCAACTAAAAGAAAGTGACACTGCAGCTGATTAACAAGAGACCAAACTGTATTTTTCATTTTTCTCTCCAGTATTGGTCATTATGCCTTAACTAAAGAGCATTTAAAAAATGAATAGGCCCGTGTGCAGGATCGGTACTTGGCCCCTCTACCCTGTCACTACCTCACAGACAACTCCACCCCACCAGGACTGTTGCAGAAGATGTTTTTATTTCATATTGCAGCAGGCACAGTATAGGTAATCTTACAGATTACAGACAGTTAGTTTATGAGACAAAAAAAAAGCTAAAAGATAATAATAATTTTTTTTTTTTTTTAAATCTCAAAAGGGAATGCAGAAGACATGTGACCCCTTCCCCATAGATAGGGCCCTTTCTTCAAACATCAAAACCACTCTAACTGCTTATTAACAGTCAGGCACCAGATCAGACCGCCCGCTACCTTCCTAAAATTACATCCCAGATCAGACTCCCAACCCCTTACCAAACAGCAGACACAAGATCAGACATTTCACCTCATTTAAAAAAACAAAAGAAAAAAAACACTGTAGACAGAAATAGGACACAATTTCTAAATTATGTTATTGTACTGCAATGGCTTCTGTGACTGAATTTGCACAGGGTTGATGACAATTGAGAGCGTCCCTCCGGGAGAACCCGGAAGAAAGCTATTGATTATAACGGGAGGTCGGGGCTTAATGATACGATTTATGCAAAATCGTGACATTAAGCCCCGCCCCCTGTCAATCAACCATGCTAACTCAAACGTAGCGTGGGTGGGAGGGCTCAAAGAGGTAATTTTTATCTGCCGGGCTTCCGGGAGGTTTGCCGACTCTCCCGGGAGAACGGACCAAATTCCGGGAGTCTCTCAGATATTCCGGGAGAGTCGGCAACCATGAATTAGCATCTGGGAGATTGCCAAGCATTTTAGAGAGTCAGGGGGTTAGATCTACTAAACTGCGGAAAAGTGGAAAGTGGAGGTGTTGCCAATAGCAACCAATCAGATTCTAGTTTTCACTTTCCTATTAGATAATAGAGAATGTCAGCTAAAATCTGATTGTTGCTATGGGCAACATCTCCACTATTCCATTTCCGCAGTTTAGTAACTCTAGCCCAGTTAGATCCACACTCTTCAGAGAATCTCCCTAATACTCAGAGAGTTTGAAACTATGAACAAAACCAGTTTTATTTTATTTCATTTATTGTTTTATAATAATTACTATTTATGGCCCTGATTCAGAGATTTTAAGTAAGAGAGGAAAGTTGCACCTGGGCAAAACCATTTTGATTGCAGGGGAGTCATATTTCATCTGTTGCAAACAGTATTATAGTTGAAAGGTGATGTTTCCCAGCCCAAGTCTAAATAATAGTTTCAAAGTGAAGATGGTCTGTATCTGTGTACAGTAAGCAAAAGCAAAGCATTCTCCCTGCATGCATAGAATAAATAAAATTTGACTCCCCCTGAAATCAATGTGGTTTTGCCCAGGTGTAACTTTCCTCTCTTATGTTTCAATCTCTGAATCAAGGCCTATATTAGAGTTTATTATAGGTCAGCTTTTAAAGACTTTTGCACCCTGTCAAAATTGCATCTGAATGTTAAATAGTTTAGATACAAAAAATGTGTATAGGAGGCAGTGGCAATATACATTACAAGCTAAGAATTCATGACGATCTAATAACATCACCAAAGATTGAGGAAGAAATCATAGTTATTTGACAGAACTGATTTACATGTCAACACATTTTTGCCTCCAGTGTTTGCAGTCACCATGTGTAGTTTAAGTTGGTATATTGCAAATGTCAGCAACAGATAAACTATCACTGTTACAATCTTCCAAATAGGAAAAGTGTAAAGAAATAAAGCATAATATTTCCCTTTATACAGAATAAAGAATCTCTACAGATCTATAATTTAGCTGTTAGCTCCATTGTGTTCTTTTCCTTGCACTACAGGTTATATCAGGAAACTCTTACACCTGCACTAAGTACATTAACCTCTAGACTGCATCCTGGTACATGCAGGATGTTCTATTCCTAAATTACTTATCTTCTACAAATGATCTAGAATGTGCCATTTGCAGTCAGCTGGAACTTATAGTGGTATCACCAGAAACATTTTTTAAGAGCTAAAAATACCAAACTATATGAATGGAAAATGTGACACTTTATGTCTTTGGTCTGTCTGTGTGTGTGTGTTTTACCAAGTTGTTCCAGCAGTTAATCTTTATTGATACTCTATGAAACACAGAATAAATGTTTCTCCAAGTGGATTATGCCTCTTTGTAGAATGGCCTGTTCTCCAATGTGAAAATTGTGCACAAGTAATCTACAATTTTGATCACCTCTAGTTGAAACCATTCCCTCTTTAAACGACAATCCAAGTTTGATACAAGCCTTGCATTCATTGGTGGGAATACAATCAGGATACTATTATATTGATCCTGACAATAGTTCCTGGAGAACTAAGCAAGATCACTTACCAGAAGAATTCTTTCTTATTGAATCTAATCAACAATAGATGCTTTTCTGCGGACAACTAAACTGATTTAATGACAGAATAAAAAATAACAGTATATGTTCTAAAATCTGTATCCCTCCAGAACAGAACAAAAGGCAAAAATCTAACTCTGTGCCAGTACGAAACAACTTCAGTCAGCTTCCTTATCTAAACAGTGGACATTTAGATATAAGGGAACTATTTTATCCTTTGGCATTCTGGAACTTGTAGTTGGCATTCTGGAACTTATAGTTCCCCAAACTTGGTCAAATCTGAATTTATAGTATCATTACATACAGTACATACAATGTATTTACAGTTTTCATGTCTTTCATAGGCATTACCATATGAACAGAATAAAGAGACATGCAATTATTTGTATCTTTAACAACTTATTACCGGTATTCTGTTTACTAAATCTGGTACACTTGTCCAATCCTCTTCAGATCCAACTGCAGACCAGACTGTTTACACAATCCTTCAGAAGCCCAAGGTCGCAGATACAGCACCTAATCCATGATACATACTTGTCCAATTCTATTTAGATAGAACTTCAGACCAGACTGTTTATACAATCCTATAGAAGCCCAAGGTCGCAGATACAACACTCAGTCCATGATACACACTTGTCCAATCATACAGCAGACCTCTGATCTGCATCTGCTGAAAAGGTCTGCTCAAATGATTGCCTCATTGTACTCACACTTCCAATCTTCACCAGACCACCCTCAAGGGCCGCACTTCATGGCATCAGAATCGGAAGAAGAATTGGACAAAGCAGTCGCGGGAGCGCACAGACTAAATTGGTTGGATCACTGGCAGTTGGTTACGCTGAGTTTTAAGCAGGTTTAAAAATGATTGGACTTGATAGGATATAACAATAGGTTGTATGTGCATACACACTTATTTAATTGCTGACCAACTGGATGGTCAGAGGTTGAATTGGATGTGAATTGGAGAAGTGTGTATAATTTCTGTTTGTCCTAATGCGCACATGTGATGATAATATTCTACTCTTAGTCTATGTTCTAACATCCCCCTTGCAATGTGCTCTGTGTGGCTGGCTTTCTATAGAGATTTCAGTACTACCTTCTGTTTCCTTTCTCTGTAGTCATTACTATAAGCAATAGAAGCTAAATGAAATTGTTTAACCTTGTACACACAACCTCAATTACATGGCCTCAACGGGCCAGATTTACTAAGCTGCAAGTTTGGAAAAGTGGAGATGTTGCTCATAGCAACCAAACAGATTTTATCTGACATTCTCTAGTATGTAATAGGAAAGTGAGAGCTAAAATCTGATTGGTTGCTATGAGCAACATCTCCACATTTCCCATAACTTAGAATATCAGGCCTTTAGTTTAAAAAAATAAAAATGTAATGGTGATGTCCATCATACACATCATTGCTCTCTCTCTGGCCAAATCCTCATTGCATATGTCTAACGATTCAGTTACCTGTACCATATTGCAAGTCCCTACAAATCTAGATTTATTAAACTGTGGAAAAGGAAAAGTAGCGATGTTGCCCATAGCAACCAATCAGATTCTAGCTCTTTCCTGTTGCATACTATAGAATGTCAACCAGAATCTGAACGGTTGCTATGGACAACATCTCTATGTTTCCTTTATGGCAGTTTAGTAAATCTCGCCCTAAGGCTAACCTAGGAACTGTTCCTTTAACCGCTGGACTGCTTGCAGCCAGGAAATGCTGGATTTGGTTCCTGTGGCCAGAAGATTGTGGGAGGGGCAGAGAAGAGCTGGGTCACCATGTAGCTGACCTGTCACTTACCATTGCAAGATTTACAGTTTGGTAATGATACAATACTAGTGAATGTGTGTATATAATTTGCATTTTTTTTTTTTATTCTATTTTAACTCCACTGTTATGTGTATTTTAAAACACAGTAAAATGTCATTAGCTAGAATATTTATTTCATAAAATACCTCCTTGTCAATAAATGTCACTATGGGGCACATTGTTGCTAATGGGACCATGTGATACAGCTCACAGGATAAATGACTTTCATTACTTGCTAACCATTTTGCACTCCGGTTCAGATAAACTTGATACCCTTATAGTGTGAAACTGCAGCACAATCCACAGAAAATTTATTTATTTATGATGTTCTTCAAAAGTTCTGTTTGAAAATTCAACTTAAAGTTAGTTATATAGAATCGTTTGCCCTACCTGAGAAGCAAGACATAGCTGCCAATATCTCTATGCCAGTGTTTACTGACATCCGGCGAGAAATTTCCAGTCTTAGATTTTTCCATTATATCCAGCATTAAACACGGCAAACAGTAGGAGAGAAAAAAAAAATAAATAAATAAATATTGCGTAACTTACGGGGATAGCGGGGATACGTAAGTTACGTAGCGGGGGCCGCAAAAATAAAGAAGTACCTTTTTTTATTCTATTTTAACTCCACTGTTATGTGTATTTTAAAACACAGTAAAATGTCATTAACTAGAATATTTCTTTCATAAAATACCTCCTTGTCAATAAATGTCACTATGGGGCACATTGTTGCTGGTGGGACCATGTGATACAGCTCACAGGAGAAATGACTTTCATTACTTGCTAACCATTTTGCACTCCGGTTCAGATAAACTTCATACCCTTATAGTGTGAAACTGCAGCACAATCCACAGAAAATAGATGTCTGGTCCAACAGAGCTCTACCCCACCAAAAATAGTTCTAAAAATGTATTTATTTATGATGTTCTTCAAAAGTTCTGTTTGAAAATTCAACTTAAAGTTAGTTATATAGAATCGTTTGCCCTACCTGAGAAGAAAGACATAGCTGCCAATATCTCTATGCCAGTGTTTACTGACATCCGGCGAGAAATTTCCAGTCTTAGATTTTTCCATTATATCCAGCATTAAACACGGCAAACAGTAAAACAAAGAGGGTTGGGATGGGATTTTGAGCACTATCTTACTCAGAAGAAACGTCGGCATAAAACATACAAAGGTATATAGAATGATTTATGATCGAACAAGAAGTGCTTGATTTTTTTGTTAATAATAGTTTAGTAAAAGGTCAAAACTAGAATATAATAAGCAGCATATTAAATATAGACCCCTCTGAGGTGTATCATGTTGGAGAAATCATGCTAGCAATTACTTTAGACTGTGGAACAAGAAAATTAGCATTTTTAAATAGCAACAGGTGCAATGAAGGAGCAGCCTGTGTGTTCTTCATTTTGTAATGCTTGCCTCAAGCATCCACCTGATATCTGCTCAACATTTATCATTAACCCTCAGGTACAAATGTTACAGTTATCACTTTGATAGTAGTGATGTATAGCGAATATAAGGCACATGTAGAGTTATATGTAGCATATATAAACTGTAGGGATGACTCCGTAAAGTAAAACAGATGCTGTGCTGCTCCTACCACCTCCATCTCTGTATAATGACTTCATTAAACTTCTGTTCCCAAAAAGTAAAGGTGAAGTTTTAGCCACAAAGTAAAGTACAGTGTACAGGATATAGAGAAGGTAGTAAAAAATTATAAGTGCATAGTGCAGGGATTTCCAGGGATGCCTCAATGCTGGACAGGTGAATCTGAGAATAGTCTATTCAGGGACATTATCAAAGAGAAATCTGTAATATAATAGCAACGTTCCTAACCGGAATATAAAAACCTATAAAACTGAAGTATATATTAACAACTTTTCTGAAGATCCTATTTATTAAATGACATTGATGAAACTTAATGACCAGTCCTAACCATATGGCTGGCAGAGTAAAATTGTTATACTGTTACATAATATTAATGTGTTAGGGGTGCAATATTCATATTCAATAATAACTAAACTTCGTGTAGTGAAATCATTCTCTCTATTCCTAATATTGAAAGTCACAAGGCAACACCAGCAAAACTAATATTTAACTTTCAGTATCTTTTAACCAGCCAGTTGGAGACGAGCAATATCATCATGCACATTAGGGATTATAGTTACTGGTTTATAACAACTAGGTTGACTTAAGGTTAAGACGTACCTGGTTTTAGATTGCTTCTTCAGCCCAGACGCTTCCCTGTAACGCTCTGTAAAACTACACTCAGTGCCTGGAGACGTCTCAGTGTGGCTCTAAAACTACTGTATTTCCTACTTTCTCTTACACTGTCAGGAGGAGCACAGAGCACCTCCTGTCGTTGATAGCTACACAAGTCTTCAGCTTGAACTCGCACTTCAGTCTTCAGCCTCTCTCGTTTATTTCCCTCAGAGCACTGGAAAAATGCACAGGACAGAAAGGCACAATTAGCAGGCCCCCACTAATCTCAAATGCTCACTGCTCAAAAGCTGAACATTCCAATATTTTAAATAAGGGCTCAGACACATACTTTTAAATGGGGGGGGAAAAAAAGCCTGACTAGACACAAAACATTAAAGGTATGTAATCCCTCCCAAAGCACAAAAATGCCCACCCTGCTTTAGTTATATGGAGAAAAAGCAATATATGCAGTGTAGCACAAAGGATTGACTGGGGCTGTCTTATCAGTTTCACTCTGTTCACTCACAGTGAAAAGCCTGTCTCTAACTGGTATACTCCCTGCCCTTAAACTCACCAAACCAGAATCTTACTCCCAACTAACACAAGCAACTTCCCGCACATCCAAACTGAAATTGTATCCTGCTCAGTGAGCTCTTACTGGCCATGGGCCAGTACAGCATTCCACTCCAGATACCTTTACTACAAAGGAAAAACTGCTCTTTGCACGGTGTGTTCAAGTTGGGTCCGTCTTAGCTATTGACACAGTAGCTGAGAGGGAGATTTCCACTTTCGTATCCCTGCGAGAATGACAGATTATTATTATTACTATATTTTTTGCTATTTTTCCAGGCACCTGTTCATTTTTCCCCTCTCATAATTAATGAAACGACCACAATCAGATCGTGCTAAGCTGTAAAATTGTTACCTGGGATTACTAAGTAAATGCCTACATGTTGTATAGATAGAACTAAGGATATATGTGTCTATGGCACTCTGTTGCCCCTCCAACCCATGCCCTGTCTTTGCGGAGAAGCAATGCACATGTATTAAAGTTACTGACGTGTTATTTCAATTATGAAGAAATAGAGAGAGAGAATATGAGACAAAACCAGTTTTGCCGTGGCCAAGCCTCTTTTTTTTTTAAACCTTGCCTGTCTCTTTTCTTGCTTACTGCCCCTACATTAATTACACAATGGGCCACACAGATAGACACTATATGGAGAAATGTATTTGGCAGCACCTGTTAAATATTGAATTCTGGTGTTTCAATCACAGGCATACCTCCCAATATTTTGGAGCTGGAAAACAGAACAAATAAGCTCCGCCTGTGCTGCCAAAGATCCGCCACTGTCCCACTCAAGCTCCACCTCCATCCCGTTCAAGCTACACCTCCATCCCGCCCAAGCTCCTCCTCTGCCCAAGCTCTGCTCCCATTGTCATGCCGCACAGGGAAAAAAATCAAATAGTAATTTATTAAAAAAAAAACCTGCCTCCAGTGTAGCCCACTTATCGGGACTGACCCACTGGAATCTGGACAATTGGGAGTTATGGACCTGTTGCCACAGGTGTAATCAAGCCCCTAGCCATGCAGACTCTGGACCGGATCCAGATTTAATAGCGTCCGGTGATTTACGCACGCAAGGTGCGTAAATCACCTGACTGAACTGGTGCGCCCTCCAGATGTTACGCTAGGATTACTATACAAATGGGCTGTGCTTCCCTTCTGCCCGCTATAGCGGGCGGGGGGGAAGCATGTAAAGTGTACAGTGTGGGAGGGGGCTCCCACACTGTAGCGGATCAGCGGTCGTACGGACCGCTGAACCCCCTGTCGCATTTAAGGCAGGCTTATGGTAGCGTAAGCTGCCATAAAGCCCGCACGACAGAGGGGAGTGACAGGGGGTGTGCACTCCCCTCTGTCTCGTGTAATTTCAGACCCCCGCGCGCACGGAAAGC
>WWET01002561.1:109025-119379 GCA_011038615.1 Limnodynastes dumerilii
TGATGGAAGTACTGGGGGAGGATGGAGGCACATGATGGGAGAACTGGGGGAGGCTGGAGGCACATGATGGGAGTACTGGGGGAGCCTGGAGGCACATGATGGGAGTACTTGAAGTAATGGATAATGGGGGGTTGCCAGTCCCTTACTTTGCAAGGGGTGTTGGACCCATAGATACACCCCTGCCTGCCTTGCGGTACAACGTCTCAAAAGTGGTGTCGAAATCGACCTTGTCGTAAAAGGGCCATTCTCAGTGGTGAATCACACACTTGAATGCTCTCTGCGGGTGTGTGAAGTACACATATTTGTGAATGTATTATATAGGTCATAAGATTTCCATACATATTTTGGTATTTTTTTGCCTCCATTCATGTAGTGGAAATGAACAGATGGTTGTGTGCACAGATAACCTTTTTTTATGTTCTGTTAAGGAAGTCTCAGAGCCCTGATGCAGCTGACATATCCAAGAACTTGATGACATAAATTGAATCATCATGAACCCCTTCCCCCTTGTACTGTGCTGTGGATTAATGCATGGTGAAGCAAGGGGCGGTGCCAAAAGAACACGTTCTGCTTAACAGTGCTGTGAATAACAGCATTTAAAAGTGGGGACAGGATTGATGACATGCATTAAACCATTGGACACCCAAGGTGGGCCAAAGGCAGGAGAATGCCCTGTACTCCTGGCATAGTTGCCAACATTTAAAAACCTAAAACTGGAACAAAAGAAGCCCCACCTGGTTCTGCAACATTAGTTATGCCTAGAGATGGCCATATTTGGTGAAATCTCCACCCATTTTCCTATGAGTCCCACCCCTTTTGTTCCCACATATTGGGCATATCTCCCAACATTTAGAGCCCCAAAACCAGGATAAAATAAACTCTCCATTTTTTCCACCCACAAATAGGCATAATGGGCTGGATCCATGTTGATTGCAGGGGAGTCATATTTCAGCTGTTGCAAACAGTATTAGAGTTGAGAGGTGGCATTTTGCTGCCCAAGTCTAAATAACAGTGTGATAGTAAAGCTGGTCAGTATCTGTGTGCAGTAAGCAATTCAGAGATATATCCCTGCATGCAAAGAATACAATTAACTTGACTCCCCCTGGAATCAACATGATTTAGCCCAGGAGTAACTAATTTCAAGCACTTACTTAAGTCCGGATCCAGCCCAATTGGTCTTAACTCTGCCCATCTGGACAGTTGTGGGGTGTAGTTTTAAAAACAGAAAAGACTTTCAAATGCCTGAAAAAATGTACTCTCGTGTCTGACACACCATGTGAGTCAGACATATTGCCTAATGATGTCACTTATGTTTGAATAAATATTTTAAAAAAAACAAAAACCCTTATCATTGACAGGGTGCAGCAATAGCAGCATTAAAAAAAAAACATGTTTAGCAGGATTTTGGTAATCTTGCTAACAAAAAACAGTTGACACAGGAGTGTAATATGAAGTAAGTGATGAATATCTTACAGTGTATGAAAGGGGTAAATCATTTTCTTAAGCATTGGTCCTCAGATATAACATCTTGACCAGTTTTTAGATGGATATTGAAATTGTAATTATTAATGAGGAGAAATAAAAACACATATAAGCTACAGAACTCACTGAGCAACCCACCAGACAAACAAATGGTCGCTGCAGTAAGTCTTTTTCTGCTTCTGTGTGTGAATATATTGATTAATTTTTTTAATTAATATTTTCAGATATTTGACTGAAATGGTGAATAATTATTTGAAGGCAGGACTAGTATCCAGTCTGTGGATGTCTTTATATGTACAAGAAGCCTTTCTTCAAAGCGGTCAAATGCTCCTGAAACATAAAAATAAGTCTATATACATTATGTAGTTATTGAGTTTATTATTATTATTATTATTATTATTATTATTAATAATTACATTTATTTATAAGGCGCCACACAGTATCCACAGCACCATACGAACTGTTTTTTTCTATTAGATTATCTCTATTGATTAAAATATGTGGAAACTATCATTTCTTGGCATGTGATATGCAATTTAGAACATCATTTGATTGACATTCATACACTCCACAACATTACTCTGACCGTGTATAAATGTCGACACAAATAAACTTGGCAGGGTTGCTTTCCTGATAACACTAAAGCGGGCCATACACTAGAGTGATTATCGAAAATCGCATGAATTCGCCAATAATCTTGCCGATTTTTCCGCTACAGTCCCAAATAATATCGCCACCATACATCACATTTGCTTCATACAATAATCGTACGAAAGTAAAAAAAAAAATGCAGATTTTTGGTCTACTTTAATTGGCTGCATTGGCATTGGTTGCATTGGCTGCAAAATATCGCTTTTGTCCATACACAGTACTATAATTTTATTTTATCGCCGGATTTTCTTTACAAATTTACATAAAGGGCAGTCGTTAGCATGTGGGTTTGCCTGACGTAGAGGATAGGAAGTATAAATATAACTTCCTGTTGTAGGATGTAAATACGAAAGAATCGCCCTTTCTATGGCTATTTTAACCCAGCGGAAACAGAGAAAAGTGGCAAATATTCATGTACAAGGATGCACCTGCATATATAAGCAGCTGTTTAAACACAGATGCTGCGTGAAATGTCCCAGTTGATATCATAGTTCACAGCAACAAATCCATGTCCCACAGCTCTTGATGCACAAGGATGCACCTGCATATATAAGCAGGTGTTTAAACACAGGCGCTGCATGAAATGTCCCAGTTCATTTGCATAAGCATGCCTCTACTTTGCCATAAATTTATCGCCGAAGATCTAACAATTATCGTGAAATGCCCATATACTAAGCGATTTTTCAAAAAATCTGGTGCTTTTTATCGTTTTAAATCAAACATGTCAAAAGATCAAATAATCGTTCAGAAGCCCTTTTTGGACGATTATTGGATTCTCGTCCGAAAAATCATTACCATACACTTGTGCGATAATTCGGGGCCATACGCGATAATTGAAGGATTGGCCGGATAATCGCTCTAGTGTATGGCCAGCTTAAGATGCATAGTATTTTGTGTCAACCTTGCAGTTGCTGGGGATGTAGTTGCTGCTCCCGCCGGCCCTGTTTCAGACAGGATACAACGGCTACCTGAATGGCTGCTGTATCATTGTTTAAAACAATCTCGAGATAGAATATTGCTCTTGTGCACGAGACCCTATTTCTCTGTTCCCAATAGCTACGGGTTGCAGGTAAATTAGGGTTAGGCTGTGGGACATGGAGAGTTAGGCTTAGGGCTGAAGAATTTAAAGGTTAGGGTTAGGCTGTGGGTTGGGTATGGGTTAAGGGTAGGGATAGCTAAAAAAGTTACTTTTTGTCAGATGACAACTCCAGGAGTCGCATGATCTTTTCTTTCCCACCGATTATATTGGCAAACTACATTCATGTTTCTGACACTTAAAAGCCGGGTTGACAACCCTCTATTTCTTCCCCCCAGGAGATCTCAGAGGGAAGAAACAGATGCCAAAATAGGGACGGGGCTTAATGCTGGAATAAATGCAAATGGTTCATCAATGACACTTTTATACTATTACTATGGATGGAGGTGGGCTTGATAACACAAATAACAGGGGGCAGGACATGATGCATTAAATCACGGTGTTAAAGCCATTGCGGGAAAACCAATCTTTACTGCAGCCTAGCTCTAGCCACTGTCTTAACTTACCTAACCATAGCCTTGCCCTTGCCCTAACCCTAAGAAGAAGTATAGTACTCACCCATCCACAATGAATTGTGTCCGGACCATCTTATATTTTGAAGGAGCCCTTATGTACTGTGGCTGTACACTCAGTCATTGCTGTGGGTGTATGCCTGGTTGGAGGTATGGCTCATGAAAAGAAGTCAGTTTTCGCAGCTGGGGAATATGGTGAAAGGAGAACCGTGGAGCCCAGGTACTGAGAAAGACATGAGTTCTATTATTTAGGTAAGCCGATGTCTTCTCCAAGGTAGATAGGTGCCAGATCTTATTTATGAGCCATAAAGGTGAGGGTGGATAAGGGTCCTTTTAATGGTTGCTATCAGACAGCAGGCCGTGTTTAATATTTGAGTGATCAATTTATTACAGCGTTTATCCATATCCTTAATGGGGAGCCCCAGCAGAAAGGAACTGGAACATTTAGTGCAGTAACTGAGAAATGAGAGTAGCCATGATAGACCAGAATTCAGAGGTCAGCTTCACCATATATACAGGAAAGAACCCTCCTCCCCACAGCCACACCAGCACAATGGTGAAGTGGTACCGAACATGCTTCGCAGTCGTGAAGGGATCAGATCCCATCTGCAGTAAACCTTGTCTTTCTGTTTTTAATACATCACATTCTTGGTATTCATAATAGGTGAATACCATAGTATACCATATAGACTGCATTTAAAGTGTAATGACAAGTTTAACTTCAGCAGCATTTACTGGTATTAACGCTATCTCTGGATGGTGTTAGGAAAGAGAATACTCACATTCCGACATCTGCTATCAGCAGCTGCCATTGTGTCTGACTCAACTGGAAGATAGGAGACAATAGGGCCTTAAGAAACCCTTCAGGATGAAGAATGAGTTCCACTAACTGACAATGATTTATTTTTATAATGTATCATTGGGCCAGACTCAGATTTAATAACATTAGATCGGATTTGCTTGCGTACAAAACACAATTCCGTACGGCGGAGGGCATGTTGATGAGAAAGAGTGGGTGACAGTAGGCACTTCCGCACGGATCTGTGTTCTGCAGATCCATAAGGAGCCTTAAGGTAGGGTTATAGATGCCTAAGTCATCCAAAGATCACATGTGAGAGAGGAGTGACAGAGGAGTTCACTTCCCACTTGCATACAGACTTCTTGACCTCTGTGTGTATGGAACACATGCCGAGGTCTGGATCAAGTCCATTGTTTTTCAAGTTGGTTAGTTATCTTATAATAAGACATTCTAGAAATGATATTAATATATGAATAGTCAACAACAACCTATGTATAACACTATCAATTATATGCTTGAGAATCTTCTAAAAGCATTGGGATGTTCTTATCTTAGATACACGGAGTAAACTGAACTTTTGTCTACAATCTTGGGGGTGACTTTTTAGATTCCTTACATACTAAATAAATATGAAGATTTAAAGATATGATCAGTAATTCTAAGTAGGATTAGCAAGTCTGACAATGCTGTGATTCATTATTTACAGAGTTAATTTGAACTTCAACATAGCTAGTAATGATAGCAAACATCCCACCCTTTAAATTGTTCTGCAATAATAAATGTGTAAACAAACTGCCTAACGGTTGATACCCTCCCCCTATAACCCAGCCTGAATGACCTCATCCCATATAAAGCCAGGGAGATGCATATGGTGAAAAAGGAGTTCACAGCTTTATTTACTAAACCTTAGTATCAATGGAACAGATCAAGACTTCCACTGCTGCTACTGCACTCAAAGCTCAGAGCGTAATAACAGTGAGGTGGAAGACAGTGTATTACATAAGGGCTGAAACCAGTCCATTGTTCATCCTGTACTGCTGTATCCTGTTTTGCCTCTTGGAGCAGACCTAGACTAGTTATTCTTATTTGTGGATATTACCATGATCTACCCCTATGGGCTGCTGTTGGACTAATTATAGGCTCATAACCTACACCTGTGCTTTGGCTTTATATATCTCCTTCTGCATAGCAAGGTATGGATCATTATTTCCTGCTGCCTGTTGCTCTGTGTTAGCTTGCTGGTCTCTGCCATGTTCCTGTAATCTGCCTTCCCTGCTTGTTCTCTAAGGTTCCTTGGATGTATTTATGTTATTGATCTTTGTCCTTTTACCAGTGTCTATATCCTGCATACCTTGCCTGACATCATTTTTTTCATCCCTTTGTATTCAGTCTGTAATCTGTTACCTCATACCTGTATACTCTGCCTGAAGTCCGTTATCTCTCACCTGTGTATTTACCTGGAATATGTTATTGTGTACTTGTGTGTAATCACGTTCTGTTATTTATGTACAGTGTATCTGTTCTGTTACCCTGCTACCTGCAATAAATCTCTATATTATCTCTCTCTTATATTGGTCTTCTGCAATTCTTGCATCAAACACCCATAGTGAACTATTTATATACCTCCTGCTTCCACAGAATGAAGTTCTTCCACTTCCTTTCCTGACCCACCTCACCCTCTGAATTTTTACCAGTAGGAAATCCTGGAGCTAGAGGATCAATAACCAATAATGTTGTAAGATCTGGTCCATGATGGCAAAGAAACATTACTGCATCCATCAGATCTATACTCAAGCATAACCATAACTGTTGGGATGACTGTCCTTCTGGAGCTCTTGGCCATGGGGATACTACAACCCACACTTTTCTTTACTTTGCTCAAAGGTGCTCCCCTGATCTTTCTTTACATCAACAAAAGATTGATGACTGCAAGCGTTTTTTCTCAATTTAGCAATTTCTGACATGATAAAAATCTCCAAATACGTCTTTATTAAATGATCCTATGTACTGTTGTGTAAATTGCATTTGTTTGTGGCTGGTTTTGTGCTATTTTGTTTTGGGCATTATATCAGACTAAATTAGTTTTGCTTTGGACCATTCCTTTCTGACCCTTAGGTATCTGTTTCCATGGCCAAACATCTCATTTAGGGCCTCCTCCCACCTGTCGGGTGGCCAGCTTTTGCTTGGATCACCTTATGTAGCAAATAACTTGATGCTCTGAAGTTTTCTTATATATTTCCTATAACCTTTTATGCCTTTCCAGAAGCACCTGCTCCCCTGCAACTTATGTGACCCCAATCCTAGAGGATTTACAATTCCAATGCTTAAACTGGTAAACAGTCCATGAGCTGGGGTCCTCATGTCCAAAAAAGGAAAGGACAAGTTGTATCATTAAAATATGCTTGCACCCAGGTCATTTGCCTTTACCCAGCTGATCAGTTTTCACCCACCCTGATCTGTAAATTTCGGTCTACCTTCCCATGCACTGTCACCAAAAATGGAAAAAATTATCTGTTTTGTGTGTTTTGCTGTCCTCTTTTTGGACATTCTTTTACCCTATACTTTTAAGCCCTATTCCCTTAGCTGTATCCTTTCTCCTCTTTAATACACAAGACATTTACTTGCTTCCCTGAACTACCCAACATTGTTTTTGCCCTGTGCCTCCATTAATGTCTGCCCACTGTATAGCTCCTACTCCATCCACTCATTTTAGAGCAATGGTGATTTCAACCATGGCCTCTACTCCTGGTGCTCTTAATCTCTTAATTAAATGTGCCAATCATCTACAATTACTACTCCTGGCATCCCTTTGTCCATATATTAAGGAAAGACTTGCTGATGCTGAGGATGCAGCTGATTATAGACTGTGACACTTCAAATTATTTTACCAAAAAATGATCTCTTGACTACCAGCCTTTTGCCCCATAACTTGATTGTGACTGTAAATGAGTTTTATTCTGGCAACACATTAGTAATCTACGTTCCTGCAGCCCTTTTAAACTTAGCTTCTCTCTCAGGATTCTCTTTTCAGACAAAGTCTATTTCAATTGTTATGTTTAATCATAAATCTCTGCATCTTAACTGTCTACAAACTACTGTCCCACTGGACCTGTCTACCAGGCCTTCTGCAACCAAGGTAATCGGCTTTTCCATATCTTGTGACTAGCCTCCTAAATTCACACCTCCAAACCTCTTTTTCTTCCTTCTTTTTATCTCTGTGCCTGCTCCTACCTCATGCTTCTACCCCCTTCTAGCAAAAGTCTACAGCACCAAATCAACAAAAACATTACTCTCATTTCCCTGAAATCTGTTCAAACCAGTTTGTCCCGTTATCATTAGATGATTTTTAAAATCAAGGGGCATGTAAAAGTGAAACAAAACCTGGTTACAATGATATAATAGCACAGAGCAATTTACTACTTTTTAAAGGGCTTGGATAACACTAAGGATGAGGACATCCCAAGCACAATGTCCATCATCTACATAGAAAAATACAATTAGATAAATATTATGTTGAAAACTGCATGGTCTGCTCTTAAATGCTGGATCCTTGCTGCAACCTAACTTCCACACAGGCAAGAGGAGACCACACTTCTCACTCATATGGAGTTACCGAAACTCACCCCTACCTTAAAATTTATTCATCATCTCCTTGTGATATGGGGACAGTGCTGTAATCTGGATTGTACACAAGGGCTGAAACCAGCAATCAGCATACCTCCCCCTCCTATAGAGCAGAAAGGCTTCCACTTTCTAGCTTGTCTAGTCCCACTATCAGAATATTTACCAGGATGGCTCTGGAAACCCTGGATCCAGAGTTTTATCTTCATAATGCAGCACTTATGAATGCACCACTTACCAAAAGGGGACATTTTCCAATCCTAATGATCGGAAAATGCCCCTTTGTAATAAGCCTGGATGTTATAGAGACAGAGGAGCTAATATCCTTCATTGAAGACATAGTATCGTCAATGGGGAAGATCCAGACCCCCGCACGCTTTACGTACATCACACACCGTACAATTTTCCACCTTGGCGGGTGGAGGGGAAGCACAGCCCTTTACTATGGATTTTCCATTGTAAGTAAAATGCACATAACATCTGAAGGTGTTACATGCCACTGCCAGGAGCGGGCAGGCATGTTCCTTACTTACCCCTCCCGCTCTGGTCCTTCCACACATGGCGATCGCGGCATGTAAACAAAGCCACGTGGAGCGCTGCCGCAGCTTCAACCAGGCGCGTGCTCCACCTCCCTGCGCTTTTGCTGTCATAGGACGTTCTCCCATGCCTGGGAGACGTCCTCTTAGGTAGTGGGGGCTAGAGGGCTGCTAGCCTATCAGGAACCGGTAGCCTCTATATCAGACCAGCTCTTTCAGCATGACAGCGCTGGTTATAGCGTCTGCTTGCCAGTCCTGTGACCTGCTATCTTGCCTGTGCCTAGTGCTTCTTGCCTAGTGAATTGTGACCTCTGAGTGACTCATTGTTCCTGCCTAGTACCCTGTTGTGCGCTTTTAGTGTATCCAACGCTCTCCCTCTCTCCTGGTTCACCTTGCCTGCTCCTGAATACCTGTTTGTGTTACCCCTTCGGGGGGCCCTCCTTGTATACTTTAGTGCTGCGTGAGCCTCAGTGCATCTCGTCTCTCTCCAGTCCTTGCCTTTTCCCCCGTCATTCCTGTTCAGTGTTCTGTGTTGTCCATCACAGGTCAGTCCCTTCTGAATCTGTCTCTTACCACGTTCTGCTCTGTCTAGACTTCTCTCTTCCTGACTCCATCATGGTCTTCATCCTTTTTCGCCTGGGCATCACCTCTGGGGGACGTGACCTGCTAGGTGTCCTGCAGCCTAGCCTATCCCCACCATCCGGGGCTCTAGTGAACACCAGGCCCTAGTTAGACTTCATGTCCTCGCTGAATTGTCATAACAGAAGGGAGCATATGCCCTCCACTTAAATGCCCCACTTATGTACTATGCATGTGTAAGTGGGGTGCTGCACACAAGTCTGAATCTGAACCAATGTGAATCTAAATGCTATTTGTAACACCTCCACTTTTCTGTACATTTTATACGTGTGTGTGTGATTTAATTTCAGGATTATGAGGATCTCCGAGAGCTGTAAAAACATTTACAGAATACAACATAATTATTTAAAAAAAATTGTAAAAGCCTCAAAAAGAAAGATGAGGAGATTTAAGAACAAGTGTGAAATACAACAACCAAAAAACTCTCTTGTGCAATACCTCCAATTCATGCTGTTTGCCTTTTTTAAATTGGTTGCCCCTGAGGTTCATCATGATTTTGCCAAGGTGTAGATTTGCTCCTTAATTTTCTGTTACTCTGGATTAGCTACTTTGTGTAGAATTCAGGTTTTTTGTAGAAGGACAGACATTTGAATGTTCCTTAAAACTGAGCTAATTTTTTTACATCCCCCTGGCAGCAATCACAATGCACTAAGTCATGCGTCTTCCATAAATAATAGCACATCACTGAAAATCTGTTTTGCAGTAGCAAACATACAACTCCTTATTGGACATGATTCACACTTAGGAAGGCTTTAGGTTCTTAATTATACGCAACTAGTAGCAAGGTGACTCCCCTGACACGCCCCCAGTTTTCAGCTTCTTAACCGACTTACAAAGGCCATAGCGCTACCTTATCTTTAGGTTCTTAGTTGTGTGAGTAGGGCGGCTAATTAAGAAAGTTTCTGCCTTACAGCACCCAGATTTCCTCCCTCCACCCAATCTTTTTATCCTTATTCTCAAGTTTTCCCGACAAGCCCCTTTCTTCTTATGTCACTAGGAACCTAGGAGAATTAGGTTTGTAATGGTGATTCAGATCCATCCTGTTCTTAATAAAGATAGTTTCTCTTACATATATATA
>WWET01002561.1:159897-175563 GCA_011038615.1 Limnodynastes dumerilii
GTTGAGGCCAATACAGTAGAACAATTTAAACATGCTTAGGATAAATATAAGGGTATCCTAAATTGTAAACCAAATTGAGGGTAAATAGGGTCTAGGGTCAGTATAGTTTTCAATAAACAAATGCAAATGGGCAGACTAGATGTGCCATGTGGCTCTTATCTGCCGTCACTTTCTATGTTTCTATAATTTGATGCAAGCAGGACACTACTTGACCCATTGTTGCTTCCTGTTGTTGTATCCTCTCTGTTAGGTTATAGACAGAGTGGGCCCCCTGGGGGATTTGCCCGGTCTGATCCATCGGGCCAGAACACACTGTCTCGGTCTGGGTATGTTTGGGATCATTAGCAGGTCCCGAGGGGCGTGCAGGACGCCAGGCAATGTAGTGGTAGCTGAAATTCCTTATGAAGTGCTTGTGCATACGAAGTTGGTGGGACTAGGAGGATCAGGACGGTACAGCGGACTGCTAGACTGGACTGGATTGTTCCAGAAACTGGACTGGACAGTGGACTGCTGGACTGGACTGGATGATCCAGAGACTGGACTGGACAGTGGACTGCTGGATAGAAGGCAGGCTGGTAGCAGAGGTGCAGAGTATGCTGGTAGCAGTAGTGCAAATAATGCTGGTAGCTGTAGTGCAGGTAATGCTGGTAGCTGTAGTGCAGGTAATGCTGGTAGCTGTAGTGCAGATAATGCAGGTAGCTGTAGTGCAGGTAATGATGGTAGCTGTAGTGCAGGTAATGCTGGTGAGCTTGGAGAAGCAGGCTTCTCTGGCAAGGGATTCAGGGAGCAGGATACAAGACAGACTGGATGCAAGACAGACTGGGCTGGATGGACAGGCAGAAACCAGGCACCTTGAAGAACCAAGGTATTCTGGCACTGAGGGATCAGTTTAAATAGCCCGCCCAGTGCATGGATTTGCTGGTGGGATCATGTGTGCTGCAGAGGCAGTATCTGAGTGACTGCTGGGAATCACATGACAAGAGGCAAGATGTCGATGTCCATGCACCAGAGGATAGTGGTGCAGGTGCCTAATACCCAGACACTATGCTGCATACATGCTGCAATGGACACTGTGCAGGAGACTGCAACTTTCGGGAGTGGCACCTCTGAAGGGCTGGAGAGCGGGCATGACGTGAGAGAGCCGCTGACAGACGGCTCCTGGTCAGGTAAGTGCAGCGGCGTCTGCTGCTGAGTGTGACATTTGTTATCCTACACCTGTGCTCTGGATTTATTTATCCTGTGATTCCAGAGCAAGGTGTGGGTCATTGCTTCCTGTTATCTGCTTCCTGTATTGCATGTTTGTTTGCTGTTCTCCACCATGGTCCTGTTATCTGGTTCTCTCTGTCTCCGTTAATCTTTGATCCCTGCATTATTCCAGCCATGCTGCTTACACTGTGGACGTTATATATGGACTTTCTTGCATACTCCCTGTGCATTAACTACATCTGCATTTCTCTGATCTAGACTCTCTGCATTTCCGGTATCCTTGTGTTTATTATCGGTTATCTGTGGTTAATTCCTACATTACCTGCATACCCCTGTGTTACACATCCTGTATCATCTATGTCTTTCTGGCAATAAACCTCAGCACTTCCTGAGCTACCGTGTTGTGTCATCCTACCATTCATAACAATATAAAGTGGTTTAAAGCTGCTAGGCATGCATTCAAGGGTGCACAGCTGCACCCCCATTGGGTGACACAATCATATCTGTTATGCAACATGGTGGGGGCGCACCAAGGTGAGATGGGGGTGCCAAGGGGAGGGCAAAAAATGTTGTGACACCCCTGCTGTCGCCTGTAGTTCCATAACAGCTGAATATGATATTTTTCCAGCTTATACATTATCATATATTAAAGTATATATCATACTTGTTTATCAGGCTTGTGTTACCCCTAAGGATTGTTAAGGTTAAGGTAACAGTCTGCTGAATCACAATAATGATGTCATATGATCCTCAGAAAAATTTCTCAATCGCTCTTTTGTTTTGTTTTGTTGCTAGGTAACCTTTAGTTAAAACTCACTATGGAATAATTGTACTGTAACAACTGCTAATAGCAGATATTTTCATTTAGGAAATATAGGTAATGTAATCCATGTGAGACATTGAAATGTTGAATCAGATCCAAAGATTTGATTTTGCTGCATTCAGCGCTGCCTTGGAAATGGAATACACGGTATGTCTGATAAGTACTGTAGCCCTGATTGAGACTCAAACATTAATAGACCACATTCTGCATTTGGAGAACCCCTAACAAATAATGGGACATTTACCAGCAATGTAATTGTAGCTGTGGATGGGGACACAAGTGTGGCATTTTGGTTCGCCACTGAGATTGGCCTATTTACGATGACTGTTTTTAACACCCCGTTTACGCTGTCGCACCGCAACCCACTGTTCATTCCCCACTGGAGTAAGGTCATAGAAGATCCCCTGGAGGAATTTCCAGCGCCGTTACCCTAACCCTCACCCTCTCTTCCTTGCAGCCCAACCTTTAGCCTCCCCTTCTATGCAACATCCCCTTCACTAAGCTTAACCCGAAGTCTCCCCTTCCATGCTCCATACCTTTCCCGCAGCCTAACCATAAGTCTTCCCTTCTATGCTCCATCCACTCCTCGCAGCCTAAGCCTAGGACTCCCCTTCTATGTTCCATACCCTCCCTGCAGCCTAACCCTAATACTCCCCTTCTGCACTGCATCCCCTACCCATTGTTTAAGTCCACTAACCTGTCCAGTTGGGTCTCGTGTAGGGTACCATTGGGTGTGGAGGCAGGGGTACCGTTGTGTGCTGCAATGGGTCTTGCATCAAGTCCGGATTTTGGAAAGCTAATGAATAGTTAAGTTGCTGTAAAATAGATTTGGCATACTTACCCATTCATTATAAAAACTATCTAATTAACCACATTTTCTAATTACAGACAGCCGACAATTAGCAGTCAGCTGTCTGTATGTCAGAAATGTGTTATTCGCTACGAAGAACGGAACCTTTATAGACACACAACAGTCAAACACAATACTGATAAGTTCTGCAAAAACATTTCCTCTTTTATCCAAATGCAAGTGCAGTGCAGCTCACTGTTATATATAATGGGAACGGATGTTATGCTTCGTCCAAGCCTTTAACTGACTATGAAAACGTGTATGTACAAAAATCATGCACAGCATCAGTGCTACAGAAAATGGTGGCTGCTCAAATCAATTGATAGGCCAATAGACAGATGCATGAAAGGCAGAGGTAATTTACACCAAAACAATAGAAAAAATGCCCCAGAACATCGGCTAGTAACATAAATAGCATTAACTGTAAAATAAAATGCAGAAATATTAGTTACATATCTTTGACTATATAATGATGAGTCGCTTTCCACTTTCAAGGCTTTTCTGGTAAATTGGTCCTAAATATAAACAATGATGGCACCAATGTGCCAGGAACTTCTGAACTTCTTTAAGACCGCATATACGCAATCTGTGTAAGGAAAAGATATGTAGATTACTTTAAAAAATTACTACGTATGCGCTAAACACCGGACGTATATGCATATGGCCCATGATTTGTAATTGTACAGAGTGTATGTAGTACATGTGTTTGCTGATTGTTAATTAGACTCAGTTGTTATATTGGACAAGGGTTCCACATTTCATTGAACATATTTCCTTAACTTATACTCATCCTCTCCCACATCATATTACTACACAGGATTTGTCATTTGTATTATCAGTTCAGGATTTTAACACATTTATACAGGTTTTAGCAATATACTAGTAAAAATAAGATAAAACCTACTGAACATACACTTTAAGTATTTATAAGATAATGACAACTGGAGCATTTGCATCTATTCAGATTTCCTCTTCATATAATATTCACCATGTGATCATTTTTTTATTCATCAAAATATTGTTTTACATCGAGTTACAATCTTAAATATTTACGCACTGTCCCACGAAAAATTGGGCACAGGGAGGAAAACTGGATAATACGTAATGGCTGAAAGAAGCCATTGCTGTACACTTTGCATACCTCCCCCATCACACTTAGTGGAAGCACTTCCCTTCCCTGGCACATTCTGTCCTGCTGTCCAGATCCGTCCTGGTAATTCAGCTCTCGCATGTACTGATAACCTAATCACTGGTCCATTATCTCAGGATGGAAAGCGACATGCATTCATACCTGGAGCTTTTGGAGAGATGTTTGCCTGATCCTTTCTGTGCCGCATCCCAGACATATATTAGTACACTGCATGCTACCTATTATAATTTGTGAAAATTATTGTAGAACATGTTTTAATAAAACATTATCAAATATTTGACTTTGATCTGTGGTATGCCATATTACAGTATGTGCTTTCCAGGCAGTGGAACAATCAGTGACCTAATTTACAAAGCACAAAGTAGGAAGGTTCCATCTGAAAAACTTATTTTTGACATACTGTTGTAATCATTTTGTTTGACTATGTTTAGATCGTTGCGAGTTGCCGGTCCACAAGGCTGCTTTTAGAAATAGAGACAAAAAGTTCCTTTTCAGCTGTCTTCATTTCGAATGGCAGCCGTTTTATAATTTATTTTATGAATGGCTGAGTGTGCCGATCGGCAGACATGCCACATGTTGACAGCTCCGGAGAGGTGAGTAACCTCTCCAGGGACTTTTAATGTTGGGGAAGAGGGGTTAGGGTTAGGCTCTTAGGAAGAGAGGGTTAGGGCCATAGAAGGGTCAGGCTGCAGGGAGGGGGTCTTAGGGTTAGGCTATATAAAAGGGAGGGTTAGGGTCAGGCTAGGGAGAAGAGAAGGTTAGGGTTAGGGTCAGGCTGCGGGTTTGGGTTAAGGTAATGGAAGGTTTAGGATTTTTCACTTACCTTTCGGAGCACCGTATTTGCTGCTCCGGGGATTTATTGCTATGCCTCATCGAGGCATAAGCAATCAATATCCCTGCCAGTTCTGAACTGGCTGGGAGAGAACGGCCCTTTTGAAATAGGGCCGTTCGAAGCAGGGACCCACACCCATCTAGAATTAGGGTCATGGAGAAAGAGAAGCATGTTTTGGGCATAGCAGAGGTGAGAATGGGGTAGATCCTGAACAGCGTTTGCAATACGTTTGTTCGCGTAGTGAATTTTCGCGTACGTAAATTCGCTACGCTACCCTTAACACACCCCCTGCACGGACGTATTTTGTGAAAATACGCTACCCAAACCCTACCTTAACTTTTCCATACGTAACACAATACGTCCGCTAATGGGCGTACAGACTACGCGACGCGACGCAGCTTAGCACGCCCATACTGTACACTTTAAATCCCCCCCCCGCCTACTTCACGTAATTCGCACGTATTCTTCGCTAACGTAATTTTGGCACGCCCACACGTAATTACTTACGTTCGCAATACGTGAATTATCCTTACGTTAGAAAATACGCTACGCGAATGTGCGTATTTTCTGCGGTGCGCATGCGCAGTTCGATCAAAACTGCGAATTTACGTGTATACCACACGTAAATTCGCAGAAAAACGTAGTTCAGGATCTGCCCCAATGTTCCTTACAAAATACAGTGTTTGAAACTTAGGCTGTATTAAAATGAAATTAACTTTAATCCTAAATAATATCATCGATGAAGCCTTTACATCTTAGCAAGCAATCTGAATCAGTAGAAAGCCAGCATACTGTTTGGTTGATGTAATCATAACCATGTCCTATTATTATTTAAAAAGCTACAAAGCCTTCATGACATGACTTTTTAAGGATTTTATATTTGCTGATCTAAAGCAATAATCTATTCATCCCTGTTTACTGACCTGTAAAATATCTATTTAATCATGCTAAATGACACTGCATAATGCTTATAGGAAAATCCACTGATACCGCTTTCACATCACCAACTCTGAAAAACCCGGGTTTTTCCTGGAGGAGATGCCAGGTCAAAAAAAAAAAGACACTTTTAAGCACAAAAACCCAGGAAATTCACGGGTTGGACCCTTTCACATAGCCACTGAATTTCCTGGGTTTTAGTGCCTTTAATGTGGCAGGGCATGCTGTTGCTTGTAATGCTACAAGCATCAACATGCCCAAGGATGGCAGGGCATGTTAGCGCTTTGAGAACCACAAATGCCAGCATGCCCTGTTATCCTGTGCAACAAAACACAAAGTTATGCCCCTCCTAGCTAATAAATAAAATATAGGGCCGGCCCCTAACATAAAAAAAATACTTAACATTTAATGTCCCCCTATAAAGAAATAATGACACTGAATACCCCTATATACATTAAAATATTTACATTTAATTACCCCAAATAATAAAGAAATAATTACATTGAATACCCCTCTATACGATAAAATATTTAAATTTCATACCCCAAATAATAATAAAATATTTAATGCTAATTATATTAAGCATAAAATAAATATATAAAATAATGACATAAAATGATAAGTAAAAAGAAGTACTTACCATCTTGATTAGGATCCAATTTTGCAAGCTTTTAATCTGTGGGGGAGGTCTTTGAAAAACAAAAAACCCTATGGCCCGCCGCAACTCATGTCCTGCACGCAGGAAATCCCGACGCTAATGACAGCTCTGCTGTCATTGGGGAATATTTATACCCTTTCCCAGCCAGGGAAATCCCGTTTCCATGGTGACCAAATGTGTTTTGGTCATCATGGAAACGGGAATTTAACAACCAATAATTACAGATGCTGGCCCAGATTCAGATAACACTGTAATTTTTTACATACTGCCTAATTTTGCGATTCTAGCTACTGCACATGCATAGTAACTATTTTCAGCTATCTATGTAGCGTTTTGTTGCGTAGATTGCGTACATGCACGCTTTAAAGACCTGTCATTTTATCAATAAAATTCCTGGCAGTGTTAGACACACCCATAGGTGGAGCTTTTCACAGGACACAACCCTCTGGCAGTACAGGACACATCCTTTTAGAGTAGCGCCTCGATAGTGCTAACACAATCTTCCTGATATTCATTTGCAAAAGTTGTCAACCCTGATTTTCTCAATCTTCCTTGGGAAATATGAACAATTTTAATAATTTAACAATGTAATGGACTATAGTTAATCAGCTGTGTTCATTTAAAAAGTAATTATTATATGTTTAGAGAAAATAAATAGTTAACTATCGAATATATATTTCTTGCACAACACCACATAAACACTGAAATTGCTCAAACAATCCAACAATGAAATGTATTTACAAGTAACAATAGTCTGCAGATCAGTTACTGCTGTTCACCAAACAGGTTTAATCCACTAATAATAAAAGCTTAGTTGATAATTAGGATTTTGCAAGAAGAGTGAAAATATTTCAGAAGTGAGCTCAACTGGAGACGGCAAGTACATTTTATAACTTGTCCTTGTCTCCAGAGTATTGCCATCTCATTACAAATAGGAATTGTGCTTATTTGTGGCCTTGCATCTTTAGGTAAAGTCACAGCACTAAATATTTACTGAAGAGGTTTGCTAATACTGCAGAGTAAGAACTGCAAAATAGCACAAAAATTACTGCACTGATCTTCTAAATTATGAAATAACATCGAATCCCTTCGGCAGGTAACAGCAGCAACTATACACAAAACCTAAATGACAACAATCTGCGGAAGTAAAAAAAGATATATAATAATAAATAAATATTATAGGACAACATACTGTAATCTGTGTGTGGTTGAAAACAGAGAACTTCCAAGCATGGGAACATGCACACGCTTACACGTGGTCACAGGCAATAGTATTCGCTGGCTTTTTCACCTTATGATTCTGCTGAATAATAACTAGGGACCGCGTTCAGAATTAAGAACGTCTGGTAATTTACACATGCAAAATGCGTAAGTGGGGTGATTTCTATTTAATGCGCATGTGCAGACCATGGAGTTATGAAGCATGGGCCCTCCAGATGTTACGCTAGGGTTACTATAGTAGCAAGCAACAAGCAACAAGGAAATGGGATGTGCTTCCCTTCCGGCCGCTAAAGCGGGCGGGGGGAAGCATGTAAAGTGTACAGCGTGGGAGGGGGCTTCCACACTGTAGCGGATCAGCGGTTGTACAGACCACTGATCCGCAAGATTGAGTTAATGCAGGCTTATGGCAGCGTAAACCCAAATGACAGAGGGGAGTGAGAGGGGGTGTGCACTCCCCTCTGTCTCGCGTTATTACAGACATGGAAGTGTGGGAGTCTGAATCTGGTCCCATAATTGGAATGATGCGTAAGTAAATTCCGTATGACAAAAAATGCTTGCGCACATAAAAGGTCGGATGGATTATTCATAAATAGGCGTCAGTCGGAATGTAAATAGCAAAAAATGGACGCGGTAATGTAGCAGACGTGCGGTTGTATTTGAGATCATTTCACTTCCGTCACATATACGTGCGCTAACCATAAGGTTGCTTCACAACATGGAAGTGTTCGTTACTTTTGCAAAACGTACTTATTTAGTAGTAATGTACGGATCTATTACGAACGCACGGAAAAGCTTCTTAAATCTGAATCCGGTCCTAGGTTCTCATTCATTTTCCCATGCGGGCGCAATTTATGATTAATAAATAAAATGTGTTTCTCGTTACTGAATATATGTTTTATTCACAGGCGGTTCCAATTAGCTTTCATCCAGCGATCAGCGTTAGAATGTTATTTTGTCATGTTTAGACTTGTGGTGTAGCTTATCATGTACTAGTAATGTTGTGCTTCGATGAGAGATTGCATAAAGCGGTCGCAAGTTAGTGATATTGGACCGGATTCACAGATACCATTTTGCTACTTTTTCCGTGTGTATTTCTAGGATCGGCGGAGTAATTGCGCATGCGTAGTAACTTTATTTACGTAAGTTACGTAGGATTTAGGCACAGAAGTCCATTAGGCACGGGTTACTTAGTGAGATACGTACGGAGGGGCGCAATTGTCTTCCGTACGAGCAAAGTTACGTGAAAGTGGGCGGGGCATTTTAATGGCCTTTTGAGGGTGCGGTTAGTAATATACGCACGTACCTAAGCAACTTAGGCACGTAAATACACCCGTAGAGTTAAGGTTGCCCCCTGCAGTCGTAAGTCACAAAAATCTGTCCGTGCGAGAGGAGTGTCATGGTGGTTGCTTTTTAACATACTTGCGTATATTTACATACTTATTACACATGTATCTGTGAATCCAGTCCATTGATATTTTCTATATGTTACATGTGCATGCTTAGTTAGGTTAACTGAGCCTGTGATCTAGGCTAGGAACGCCTGTACAATATGCTGATTAACATCGGGACAAGGGACAATGGGCCTGATCCAGACCTACGCCCGCGAGCGTAGCGTATGATCGCCCGGGCGTATAAACTTTCACGCCCATGACACTCCCATTGATTGTACCGACTTACGGCGGCTGAACCCTACCCTAACTTTTTCCAGCGTCCGTGCAAATTTTCGTACCGATACGCTGGTCGTATGGGGCTTAGCACGCCCATACTGTACAATTTAAATGGCTATCCCCGCCTCTGTGTAGTAACTCGAGCGTCCGCCCTATTGTCGTACAAAACGCACGCACCTTGGGCGAAAAATACGCTTAAATTACGCTCGCTGTACGCTCATGTCCTTCGGACGACCGGAAGTTGTCATACTGCACATGCGCAGTGCGTTTTTTCGCCCGGTTTTACGCTCCCGACCGGCGTACGCTCGGTCGCGGGCGTAGTTCTAGATCAGGCCCAATAGAACTACAAAGATCCAATGAACTACAAGGAATTTGAGAGGACCTGAAAAAGCAACCTATCCAGATGCAGATGACCTTCTACCTATGTCATTATTCTTTTGATCTGACCCTGAGGGCAGGAGGCAGAGCTCTAGAATTGAAATTTGCGTCAGTACTGACTTACACGCACTGCTGGTGTGAACTATGGTACTATTGGATTAAGCCTTTCTCTTTTGGAATATATCTTTTGTGTGTTGAAACCACAATTGCGATTGGGTTAGATGATTGTAAAGGATTCTATTTCTATCTCCTGTTTATGTTATTACACCACATGGCTCTAGTCATTATTATGTAAATATGTGTGACAGGCGATTTGCCGAAGATTGGAAGAGTTTCTACAGTGACACAATCGTTTCACCAGATCATTTCAGCAGATGCAGACTGGAAGTCTGTGTAAAATTGGACAACGCTATCTGCAACCTAGGTCTGCTATAAGATTGTAAACAGTCTGGTCTGGAGTTGGATCTAAAGAGGATTGGACAAGTGTTTACCCAGTTTTAGACTAGTCTAAGAATGTGAATTTGGTCATAGCTTGTATTGGCTAATATCGGTTAGGAGTAGTTGCTATGTGTACATTGTATGTTTTGTATGTTTAGCTGAGCTGAACCAATTTTTTCTTAGGTGTAAAAAATGTACCTAAACCTTTACAGTAGGAATAATGGTATTTAACAATTGTGTAAATATATATGAGATACTATCAAAAATGCCTCTTCTTCGGAGCTGCTTTATGCATGATAATGCCATATTTAAATTATTTTAATTCACGTTAAAGCTGTTCCAGTTCTGATGTGTCTGCAGGTTATTGCATGAATCTGGGGCATTGCACCATCTCAAGAGACATTTCGGTATTTTGTAAAATGTAAGCTAGAAGATGTAATTTCTTATTTTACAAATAAATGACCTTATTATTGCTAAATATATCAGATTTAATACCCAGAAAACTCCAGCAAACATTTTACAGGAATTAATGTCCAACATAACAGCACAATTCACAGCCTGTGTTATTTATATTATATTTTATTGTTATAGCGGGAAAAAAAATCTGCACTACAAATAAGCATAATGCTATGTAGTACACACTATAAATAATGACAACAGCAGATGGCAGTGCTGGGTTACAATAGTTGCTTATTATACAGTATACACCCAAGCACAGAAGAATTAGCATCTAAAAGAGAAATCTTTATATAGAGCTACATAAAATGGTCATTATGACAATCTTCCCAGTAGCAGAATTTTAAAATGAGAGGCCTCTGATATGGTGGCGATATAGTTATCATAAGACATTGCATTCTGTATAGAATAGTTTATTCATTGCAACATTTGACTTAAAGAAATGTTTTCAAATGCTGGAGACACATTGATTGACCAAGAGGCGCACATAGTTTAAAACGTATTGAGCGTCCTGTATATGTAGGCAGACTGCATGAGGTCCAGAGTGTATGCAATGATTTATGCCTATAAGCCATGTTGCATGCAAGCAGAAAGCAGCCACATGACCATATAAAGGCAGTGCAGGATGGTACACTGTATTGTATACTGGAAATGGAGGCTATGAATAATGCGAGTGCTCCTTAATGTGAATTCACCAAGACAATATGAAAGAATGAATGTTTTAAAATGATATTTTTTCTGAACGTGTTTATAAAATATTTTAGTAACTGCAATATCATAATGTTTGTATTGCATTTGAATTAAGAGGTCTTTATTTTGAAAAACCATCGTATACAGCTAAATGCAGACTTCTGGCGATTGTCAGCAGTCTGCATTTTATAAAGTTCCGGTGATGCAACTCTTAGGGCCAGATTTACTAAGCTGCAGGTTTGTAAAAATGTTCCCCAAAGCAACCAATCAGATTCTAGTTGACATTTTCTAGTATGTAATAGGAAAGTGAGAGCTAGAATCTGATTGGCAACATCTCCACTTTTCCAAATCTGCAGCTTAGTAAATCTGGCCTCTTGCGTTCCAAAGAGTCATTTGCCAAAAGGTAAGTTTAACCTAACCCTACCCGTAACCCTTTCCTAACCCTATGGCTCTATGCTTCACAGCCTAACCCTAACTGTCAATATCCTGTAACCTAAACCTAATCCTCCGCACCCCACAGCCTAACCCTAACCTTTACCCACCGCAACCACACCCAAATCTACCCTCCACAACCGCCGCAGCCTTTTGCTATAGGGAACGGGGAATAAGGTTTCTGTTACCAATAGCAATTTTCTATTTTCAGAGTATTTTGAACAGTGATAAAGGCGCCATTCAGCTGGCAGCTGTATAATATATAAAATACGTCCGCTCGGACCGGCAAATGCATCCCAACTTATACCTAATCTGTGTCTGGTGTAAATATTTTGATGTCAACAAAGCCTATTTCCATCTGCGCATGGGTCTGGATCGGGTGCCCTTGCTGGCGCTTGCCCTTACTGTACACAAGTGGGTGAAGCACGAGTTGTGTTCAGGTCTGAATTGAGCATGATTATATGTGCATCATTTCTGAGCATGTGCAGTGCAATCTCCTGCCAAGATACATCACGCAAGCTTGGGTACCCTCGACTCTGAAATGACGACACAATATACAATTGAAACATGTGTGTTAACTACATTGCATTAAATTAAACCCACAGTATAGTATAGTATGGACCAGAAACATGTTCTTACGCATGCTTCTGACTGCCAACATGCAAACAACAAGATGCATCGGGATTAATATAGAGTGAAGAAAAAAAGACATCAATATATTCCAATGTGATATACAGGTAAGATACTGTAGCATATACAATCATACCTGTTAACACAGTTCAGTTGTATCAGACAGGCAGTGTATGGTGCTATAGGCCTTGTTTATTTTAAAACTTTTTAAAAAATTGAACAGATAATAGTAATGAAAATAGCAAATACAACAAAAACATTTTTACTTTATTTTACTTTGTTCTTACTCTTTAAATTATTCTTATATTGTGTGTATTGTGTATTGAGCTGGTTATGATAGAATGTTGTGAAATGTTATTCCATCCTTCTATACAATGTCAGAACTGCCATGATGCTACCAGAGTTACCCTGTGGGTACATGAAATAATAATAAACATCAGTATTTACAGCTCTCCCTATTGTAACCCCAATTGAGGGTAAATAGGGTCTAGGGTCAGTATAGTTTTCAATAAACAAATGGGCAGACTAGATGGGCCATGTGGCTCTTATCTGCCGTCACTTTCTATGTTTCTATGTTCTATATGTTTATTTTAAATATTTTATTATAAATTATAAAAATTGTTGGAAGCATGGATAGATTTGCCATAGGACGTACAAGGAACTTTCCTAGTAGGATTACGGACTTTCTAAGGTCATCCAATCCATCTTTTGCTTGATGAGATGTATGATGTTGTCAGTAATGGGTGGTAGTGACTAAGACGCTGCAGATATAGACTGGAGGGAGTGACTGTGATGCTCTCTGTACTGGGTGTAGATCCCTAGGATGCTTCCTGAATTGTATAAAGGTTCTTATAAATCTCTTGTATTCTGAAACTCTATCTTGTACTATGTTACTACTATGTTGTATTTGATGGTAACTCCTTTTCATAACACATTTATAACTAATATTTGCACTGCTCTTATTAGAGTTATTTTTGCAGTGCTTATAATGCTTTCATTTTTGTTAGCCTCAGCTCTATTCGATCCACCCCACATGGGGCCACTTGCAGATGCTTTTCCAAGACAACGTTAGGTTCCCAACTAGGGAAGAATGGAACTTGTAGGTGGCATAAGTAATTCTCCTAGAAGAGGATCTGCGTTAATAATGTCACAATCATATCCAATCCGGAAACAAACTATTTTAGCAGACAGGTTACAAACTTCTTCACTAGCAAATTATAACAGAAAGTGGGTGATATGATGATGTTCAAAAAAACTGGACGATGTCAGGACTATTTAGTGTAGCAATTCCAGAAAACACACAAACACACATATATATGTATTGCAGGTATGGCCATGCAAATGTCTACTAACTAGTGATTCACCCACAAAATAATGCAAGAAAACATTTATTTCATTTATTTCATTTTCAGATAGGAGTAGAAATAGTGGACTGCCTTCTTTTTAACTTTTCATACTACTATTTTAAAATAAAAGATTTATTGTGTTTTAATCTCATTTAAATTATAACCTTTTAGGATTACACAAAATGGCAATAGATGGTATGTTTAATATAATTATTACGCAATAATTCTAAATCAATAAACCACTGGTTGAAAGCAAATTTAAAAATCAATAAGTCACTGGGGATCAATAAATAATCTCTAAATAATACAATATATATGGAATCAGTGGATTATTGATTTAGAAGTTACATTGAAATATTATCATAATGGAACCCCTGTGACCTTTTCCTAGAAGTGCATGACTGCATGAGCTGCCCTCTGAGACAGATGCCACAGGCGTAATAACAGTGCTCAATAAGATGTAAGAGTAAACATTTATTTCTGTATTTAGTAACAGGTTTTTATATAGCGCCATCAGATTGCGTAGCACTTTACAATTTTAACAATCATTACAACATAACTGGGTGGTAACAGACAGACTGGGTGGGTAAAGAGGGCTCTGCCTGCAAGTTTACACACTATAGGACATTGGGGATTGATATATAAAGGCAAGTGCTATATATCACACAATGGACCAGAAAGATTGTATGGTTAAAGTGCTCTGCTCTGTGTTATTCATCCACACAGATGCAGCTGTGATAGGAGCAGAACTGAGGGGAAATTTAGTTTGGAAAGAAAAAGTGTCTACGTTTATGTTAATCATGTAACAGAAAGGAGATCCGGATAGCAAAGTAGTTATAAATAGGGTACACAAATGTTAAGAAGTAGGTTAAGGAATTTGGTACGATTGTCTAAGGAGGTAAGTTTTAATTGAGCACTTGAAAGTTTGGAGCAGAGGAAAGTTAGTGGACAAGGAAGGCTATTCCAGAAAGTGGGTGCAGCCCAAGAGAAGTCCTGTAACCAGGAATCAGAGCATTTATTTTGTGTCAAAAGCACAGATAAAGAAAAAATGTCCCACCGGTATAGAACAGTGTGGGTGCTACTTGGGGTTCAAGTTAATCACGCAGGAAAGAAAAAACAGGCTAGCATTAGTAAAACTAAGATAGCCTCGAGATCACCAAGTACCACCAAACAAAAGTAGTATAATAACCAATGCTGAAAAATTCAGGTAACAGGTAAAGAGTGTGGTGTTTCTGGAAAAATGTTAATCAGACCTATACATGAATCAAGCGACAAGCGTTAGGAGGAACAGGTTCCCGTGTGCACCGGTACCATGTGTTTGTTGTACCTCCAGTGACTTCTGCCAACGTCACAGCCTGTGTCTCCAGTTAGTGAGTATAGGGACACATACAAGACTTCATGGGGCCCTAAGCAAGATACCGGTTTAAAGGCCCCCCTCCCAATGAATCGATATATATATACATACACACACACACACACACATATGTCAGATAGTTGTAGTTGTTGTTTATTTAGATTTGTATCAAAATTTCAAAATATGTGCAAAGACATCCCTAAATGCAAATGTAATGCAGATAATTAATGTAGAATTTTTTTATTTTTTTTAAAATGATGACTATTTAGTTCCGGCATGACATCAATGTATACTGTACACATTATACAGCTTACACATTAGAGGACCATAAAACATGTCAGGCAGGGAGTACTGGGGGAGGGGGCTGGTGGCACATGATGGAAGTACTGGGGGACTAGGAAGACATGATGGGGATCCTGGGGTGGGCTTGAGACAAATGATGGGGATCCTGGGGAGACTGGAGAGACATGAATACTGGTGAGCTGGAGATGAAGAGGAGGAAGAGCTGATGAAAGGGATAGAGCAATTATAAAGAGAATGTGGCCCTGGAGTACATCTAATGTGTGTGTGTGTGTGTGTGTATATGAATGAATATGACT